>WEIT01001813.1:0-10141 GCA_013389985.1 Dryoscopus gambensis | reverse complement strand
CGGTATTGATTCGTGGATCTACTGCATTGCTCTGTAATTTTAAGATGCTTTGACAGCTGTCATAGGTCAAGGATCTGTCTATTACCCGGCAAAGATAGGTGTAGACTATGCAAATAGATGCTTTTCTAAGTTGCCTACTGTTCTACTTCATAAATGCTACCTTTTCATTTAAAGTCTTACAGGTGCAAGGTTTTGCTGCCCAAAGAAACCCCCTTAGCCTTAACAAGAAGTAAGGGGGTGAGTTTTCAATGCTGTGATTATCTAGTGAGCTGCTGCTGAGTTTTCTATCATCATTACTTTAGTTTGCACTCCTTGGCATGCTTCAGCAGTGGCAGAAATANAGATTGACCCTTCTCTGTGATTGTCATATTTGTAGCAGGAATGTCACCTCACAAGGTTTTGCCTTGTGACAATTATCATCCTTCCAGACCAAGGTTAGACATTGGTTTTGGTGAGAGTATAAACCAAGATTTCTCAACAGGCAGTGCAAAGGGTGCCACCTCTTCCTGGGAAGGACATAGCTTAGCTGTGGAGATGCAAGCTACGCTGTGACAGGACAGTAGAATAATATGTGTCCCATTCTATTTCTGGTGCAGAAGCAGCCTTGGAAGGTACCAAATGGCATAGGGATTGTTTGGGGTTTTTCCATGCCCTGAAAATTACTTCTCTCCATTAAACTCTGGCATAAAGATTCATTCCAGTTTTCTGGTTAAGGCAACATAAAGGATGAAGGTCTTTCAGAGGTGAGGAAAGGGAAGGAGAGGTAACAGCTAATTTTGTTCTGTGTTTTACCTCCTGCTTTGGACATCCATGGACATCTCCAGCCTGTGTAAGGACTTTTCAACTTTTTATGGCAGTGGAAATAGCCTTAGCTGTACAGAGCAAGAGGAGAAGCAGGTGACAGAGCTGGTCATGCTCTGCTCTCACTTAAATAGCAACCTACTTTGCATGGCAGTGCACTAGAATAAGGCTTCTGTCACAGCTGTCTTGCAGTGCTAAAAGTTCAGGAGAGAAGAGTATTGGCAGTGTATGACAGGGATGGGATGAGGTTTAATACAGTCAAGATTTCCACCTCAGCACACAAAAAAAAAAAAGGAAAAAAAGGGAAATTAATGTATAATCATAAAAATACATTGTTTCCTCACATTCAATAATCAAGACTATGAAGATTAGGATATGTGTCTAGCTTTGGTGCATCTTGGATACATTAAATTTCTCTGTGTGGCCATATACCATCTTTTCCACAGGATCCCTCTCTTCTCTGCTCAGTATAGTTGTACAAGTGAGCAAACGGGTTGCTTGTGTGTGAAACAAGCCTGGTATTTCTTAACTTAGAAATTATTCAAGTTGACAACATTCATCACAAATTATTTAACTTTACAGTAGCATTTTCTGTACACAGTCTTTATACATCTGTTAAATACAGTGATCCTGCTTCAGAAACAGCTTTTAAAGTGATATAAATTAGATTTTCTTCACTTCTTTAAGTCTCACTTACTCCATCTCTACCCATGTGTTAAGGAATCTCAGTCTAAATGGCATGCTGAGGAGATATAGAAAAATAGAAATTAAGTAACCAATCTCTTTTATGTTACACCTCCTTCTGGCTTCTAAACATGAAAATTATAATGAGACTACCTTTCACATCAGTAAAGTGGCTGTAATTAGACCTAAGTGACTGCAAGCAAGCCTGAGTCACAGTTCCTTATACATTGCTTCTTAATTTGCTTCTTAACTTTCAAATTTATCTGATCATCACATCTAAGCTTCATATCATTACATCTAGACATTGTACAAGAATTACAAAAAAGGCTGAGCCGTACATGAGGCTTTCAACTGTGTTTGCCCTTAGCTGTAGAGAAACAACTTTTTCCCTTCCCCACACAAGAGGTGCCAGAGGTACAGATTAGCTAATGATGTGGCCTTGGTAATAGAGCCCAAATAACATTTAGTGACCGTAATTTAACAGTAAGAAGAAGCAAATAGTGAGGTATAGAACCACAAGAAAGTAGTTTGTCCTATGAAAAAAAGAATGTCAGTTGTTGTGCTTTTCTGGTCAGTGCCACTGATTTTGCAAAACTGCTGATCTAAGAGATCTCAAGGAAATAAATGCTAACTTATCAAGAAATATGTTTTCAGCATAGACACTATAAGCGTTTTCCTCCAAATAACATATTTCAGGGAAAGGAGAGAACACTGTTAAAGTAGTATGAATTCGTGATCACTAGAAAGAACTGTTTTACTAAAGTCTAGTTCACTTAACCGTGCTCTCTCTCACTTAGATAACATAAAGAGCATTTTAAAATACCTTTTTATAAGCTGATTTTCTCACAAATTTCTGTTTGATATTTTTCACACAGTTGTAATAAAGTTTACTGCTGCCTTTTGCTATGCTAATAGATCTATTGTACATTGTCCTGGAGACGGCCTCAGTGAATGATGTGGATTACAAAGGGGCTCCACAAAGTGTTTGTATTTTATTTGGGTCATTTCATTTTTCTGGTTTATAATGCGTTCTTAAAAATAAGTGCACTGGGATGGGCAGATGTCACAATGGAGGGAGGAAAGAGGTTAAACTACTTTTTTGCTAAGTGAAAAGAAAATGAATGCAGAGCAATGAAATTTTATTCTCCAGAATGCACCCTCTCATCAAAGACTGGCAAACTCAGTTCATTGCTGATGCCCATGTGATACCTTTTTCTCTTTACTCAATTATTTCTTCTGTAAGTTTGGGGTTGCCCAGAGAAGGTCTAATTTATCCCATTTAAAAAGTGGAGATGTACAGCTGTGCATGTCTGACAGGCCAGATGACCTTACTATGAAAATGTCCGTGTCTCTCAGGACTTACCGGTTTTAAATTTCTGAACTGATGCCTTGAGTGGCTGCCTAGAAACAGAGACTAGACAGGAGTAAGGGATAAAGGTAGGTATTTATTTGAAAGGCCTTCAAATGTACACCCTGGGGAGCCAAAGGCTACATCCAAAATAGACCCCAAGATGGACGACAAGTCACAAGTTCTTCACACTTTCATAGGTTTGGTCCATTTGCATATCAGCATAAATTCACCAATTAAAACTTTAGCTAATGATGTAATTTCTTCAATTTCTCCATCTCCCTAGAGGCCCTAGTTTACACCTTTTGGGCCTAGGACAGTCTGAGTGTCCTTGAATAGCAAGCTCAGAGAGGCTTTGTTATGTCTATCTGGCGTAAGAGAACAGCAGATAGCAGGCTACAAGAAACTTCAGAGTTACACACTAGGCAACATAGGGTTTGAAAAATATAAAAGTTAAAACCTAAGGCACCAGAATGAACACATTTGAGGTTTTATTTAGTAACCTAACTCATCCTTTTGCATTTCAATCCAAGTTCTTAGTTCAATATTTGAAAATACAACAGTGTACACACGGACTATGCATAATACTGAATCAGAAACTAAACTTTAGGCAGATACAGACATCCTTTCCAAACTGGAATAGTCCCGATTGACTTCAGTCTGTTTTACATTCATTCTTCAGTGTGCTACTGTCTCAAATGCTGAAAAAAATATTTCTCCAACCAACTTTTTTGAAAGGGTAAATATGTAACTTGAAAAAAACCCAAATAAAGAATCTTCAAAGTTTACCAAGACTTCTTTATGTGTTGATATTTATTAAAATCTGAATCCTTTTGGATTAATAGTATGTTTCTAAAACACAGTTTATCCTAATTCTTTTACAAATGTTGAATTGTGTCTCAGTCATAGCACCGTGTTCACATTTCTGTGTTGAAGCGATTGTTTGAATTTGCTAAGACTACTTTTGCTAGATTCAGGCATTCGTGTTCTCTTTTAAGACAGAATCTGTTTTTTGTTGATTTAAAATGGGCACTTGGATAGTTTACTGACTAAATTATAATTTAGACCAGTAGTGCTCACCATTTTATGATCTTGAATCCCTCAAGCTAGTTCTTTTTTTCTTTTGACTCTGCTAAGAAAGAGGGTTTTTTTAGTTCTTGATAACATGTTACTTGCTTTGCAACACGTATAGCAGCTTCCTTGAAATGCAGTGTGAGGAATACAAATTCGTGGTGGACACCATGTGACAGGAAATTCAATTTTGAGCTGCCTTTTGACTGCATGAGGGAGAGAAGAGTAGTTCTGAATTTAGCAGTCCCAGAGTCTCTAATAGCTGTCAGAAAAAATGATACTAATTAAAATTAGCTATGCTCCTTGCCAAGTGGTGAGGCATATGACTGCACATTAGTGAGGAAATGGATGATTGTGTGCATTAAAGGCTTCCCTTTAATTTCCATCTCTGTAGGCTGGTTTCACATTGGAGCAGCTCTATTGTCTGGGTTGGAAAAACATGCGATTTTCACTGATGGAGTCTTACATGGGTGAATACCACAAATAACACCTGAATAGTCCAGTCCTCTTGTAACATAAATGGGAACCTTCTCTGTGACAGTAAAGCTGCAGTACAGCACTTAGAGTTATGACACTATGCCTGTGAAACCCTTGCAATTCTCTTGCCTGAAAAGCAGGGTGTTTTCTCTACTGCTTTCTTTTTCATCTGCTACTACATAGGGACATTTCTGGAAACAATACAGTGCTCTGAAAACTGAGATCCAAGCAGTGCAGGTTTTAAGAGAAATAAATAGTTCCTCCTTTCATATATATTTGCGAATACCTATCCTAAGAAGAGAGCAAGGGGAAGGGGGAGAGATGATGTCTTCCAGATGACAGCTTTCTGGATGGAATCTAAAGTCTAAAGCACAAGAAAATTTTCATTAACATTCAGATTGCATGTCATTTTGATTCACACTCCCTAAGCAAGTTAATTTGGGCTGCAGCCAACCTTCTTACAGTGTGATGACAACACAACAAGCTTCACCGCCTCTTTTCATTGCTAATGATTCCTTGAGTGACAGTTGTGGTCTCTGAGCTCGGCACGACTCTTCACCCTGAAGCGACCTGCAATGTCAGAGCTGCCTCTGCCCTTGGCCCCCGCTGGGCTCTCTGCAGCAAGGACATTCTACCATGTCAGGACGACAGCAAAAAGGGGGAAGGTCTTCTCAGGACTGCACTCAGAGACTCTTACGCTTTCTGTGTGTGTTGCTGTGGTATAAAAGACCCGGGGGGGCATTTGATCCACTCTCAGTGCCTCCACCCTTTCACACTAAACAAAAAACGGACCAAGCAAAAAAATCTTTACCCCAACACTGGCTTCTTTGTGAAAATTGTGACATGCTTCCCTCTCAAATATTTCCAGTAATTTATGCTCTTCCATTTTATCAAAGGTTTTAGTCAGAATAGTCTTAATGGAACCATGGAGGCTTAACACTCACCAAATATTGCAAATTGTTGATTGTCCCTTCAAGCTTTGCTAGCATGGGAATTGTTTTACCCACTTGCTCTTGTGTATAGGTGCTATAATGCCTGATCTACTTCAATCCCTTGCCTCTATGGTAGCAGTTTATTCTGGGGTTTATTCAGCTGTCTATATGTAAAGGATAGTTATTCTAATAATTCTTGAACTCATGTTTATAAAACACAGGTAATGCTTTGGAAATCCAAAATATAAGATTGTTTATTTCCCTGTTGAGAAAACCTGGGCATCATCTTATCAGGGTTTGGGAAATCTAAATTTATGTGTAGATTTTAAAGAACTCTGTAAAACTATCCCTAAAGGGACTGTGTCTTACTGTATGACTGCTGCACTACCCTTAAAGTCAGTGGAAATGTATGGACTGTTAATGATCTTTGGATTGATTATACGTCTACAGTGGTCCCCCAGTCCCATTAGTTTCAGTGGAATAATACTGTAAATATGAAAAAAAAAGTCTCTAGATCTGCAAATATTCATTGTTATGGGGGATAGATGCTTGGTTGAGCATTTTTCAACTGTGTTGAAATTTTTGGTGACAAGAATAGAGACTTAACTAGAGCTCCAGCAAAGAAGTGATGAAATAGGGAAAATGTTCACACTCATAGCATCTGTAAAAATGAAAAAAACTTGTTTAAGAGTCTTCTCCTGAAGTTCACATTGGTTGTGCTCCTTTTGAGGCCCAAATATGACTTGTTTACTAGTAAACCAAATGGTACTTGGACTTATTCTCTGGACCTACTAATAATTGCTTTATTACCATAGTCCATCCTATTTTACCTTCCACAATACAATAATCTGCATATCCCTGCTAAGCATGGTTCTTGGGCTGTGCTTAACTCACCATATGTGCCGAAGAACTGTCTGAGAGGGTGCAAGTAGTCCAAAAAACTGAGGTGGTGGTCTAACAATGTAAGTGTACACAAAAATTGAGTTCCAGTACTCTTAGAGATCCTGGTGCAATGGAATTTGCTTGTGTATATGTGTGTGTGTATACTTACATGCAGTGATGTATAAATGTGAAAGCAATAAGGAGAATAAGAAAGCTGCTTAGTCAAGGTGAAGACAATGTGCATGTGTTGGTTGAGTGTGATGTCTGAGGGATCTCTTCTACTTGTTAGGGAGTATCAGCCCTCCTGTGCCTGTGGAAGCATCCCAAGATGCTGATGTGCTGTCAGTAATAGACAGACAGCTAGACCATTTTTTTCCTCTGGTTGCTGTTACTATGAATTTTCCTAATGGCACAACTGGTTTCACAGGCTATAAGCATATTTAGAAGCAGTGTCTGTTTGCTTATAAAAGCAGGGGATTAAGTATTATGTAGAACACCCACATGAACTACCTGGGAGGTCCACTGAGAGCCAAGGACTTGTATTTAAATATGAAAATACCTTGAGCACTGACTTTGTAAATATGGGCAAATGAAAGAGCAATGGAGACTTATTAAATCATATTTTTGCCATGTGGAACACAGTCATGTTTCAAAACCTTTGCTTTTCCCAGTAAGAATGTGCTGCCATCCTTCTACTGCCTTTGCTTCTTTTATATCTGGCATTAATAGCAGGATGTTTTGGCTTCCTATCTGGTTTAAGAAGCAAAGGTGGAGCAGCTCCAGTGTCAACATCCAGAGGCAGATTCAGCACTGAGAACTGCTATAATTTATAGTCCTTTCTAGCACAAAGCAAGATCTGTGGAGCAGCTGATTATACATTATATTTCAGTCATAAAATACTACCCATAAAAATACTGTTAATAGTGAATGAAAGATATTGCTTTGCACGTAACAAGAATTGTGTTTTATTTGCAGTTGAGGAAGGAAAGCCAGAAAGGAGTAGGCTGGACATTTCCACTGTTCCTAGGCAGGGTCATCATTTTTTTTCCACATATAATATCTGCTAGATAAAAGTGACTGTTCTTACTACATCTGGCCGTGCTCCAACCTTTGCTGTGCAGTTTTCTTATTTAGAATTGAGGGTTTAATTTTGCAGCTTCTTTAATTTCCTTTTTTGATGCAAATATGCATAAGCCATTTCTCTGTGCACAAGAAGTTTAGCATGATAAAAGCAATAGGGTGAATCTCTACTTACTGAACAGACCACGGATTTCATCCATTTCATATCTGGATTTGAACTGTGGATTACTTAAAAATGCATTTATTAAGTCTGACCTACTTTTTAATCTTCAATATTTCACTGTAGTTTCTTTACAATATGGGAAGCTCAAGGATCTGCATGTTCCCACCTGTTCATACTCAGGTTGCTGTAATCAGTATAGGGAAACAACTTTCATTTGCAGTAGGCATATCTCTCAAAAGACTGTCCACAAGGCTGGGAACTGGCAATTCCTCAATTCAAGTTTTGTCAGTAGTGCTGTCTTAGGAGGGCTGATCATCTTTTCTGAATCTGTTTGCAAGCATTGGGTTTCACATGCTTATGTTTGCAATTGTGCAAGAAAAAATTGAATTTGGGTGATGCTTGTCATGCTCAACCTCCTCTCAAATCAAAAAAATGTCCAGAAACTGATTTACTGTTATCTCAAAATAGCAGCAGCTTTCATGAGTCTTACAAAAAATAATTACAGTATGAATGAGACAAGTGCTAGAATTATTGAGAGAGGAAATTAATATTGGCAGTCCTTTGCCATCTTATTAAAAATCAAACAGAAGTAATAACCAAAATTTATAAAGTGTGACTAGAAAAGTAAAACAGTAACCAAGATTAAAGAAAATACAGTGATAAGGAAAACAGTAACCAAGATTAAAGAAAAGACAGCAAATAAAAGAAAGAAAAAAGAGACAAGATTGCTAGTTGCTACTAAATGTGATGCAAAAGCAAAGTTAAGCAAAATAGTATGTTGATCTAAGATGTCTTAGACATTTAAGTAATAGGAAGACAGCAGCTCTTAAAGAAAATACAGGTCTGTATATTTTTAAGCACTATTTTAAGCACCTTATCACTTTTGTCTAAAGACTGAAAGACTCTTAGTGGATTTATGCATCCCAGAATGACAGTAGCTAATGCGATGTTATTTCTCTTCTGATGGAAAATTATGATGGAATGATTGTCTTTACTAGTAATGAACAAATGGAGAAAGCACTTTTGGAAATTAGTTTGAGGTTTTGAAAGAATTTACCCAAGATGCCTCTATATATGAGATCTGAGGTTTACTAGTGTAGACACTTAAGAGGCACAAGATTCAAATTTACACACACAAACTAAATTTGTTGCAACCATTTCTTAAAGTCTTAGACAATCCAGATTACCGTATCTCCATGCTTAGTATAAGCATATATGTATTTGAGATATAATCCTATTACTATCCGTGAAACCAGCACTGATTTTATAAAATGGAAAAAAGACCCTTACTTTGTTCCTGAGCTTCACTACAGCTCATCTTTCTGTGTCTTACATATACTCCCTGGTGCTTCCACGTATCTGATTTCTGGCAAAAACAAATGCTCAGAAGCTTCCTAAGAGGATGTGGCTACTGTTAGAGCAAATTGGTTTTGAAAGAAACCTGAATTCAGGTAATTCAATTTGCCCTTAAGGTCAATAAGGCAGGTGGAGTTAGATCTGAAGAACATGCTGAACCTCAACTCTCTTCCTAGAATTTATTACTTCAGGAAAGGTCAGCTGTGGGGCAGTGGTGCACTTTTATGCAATGGCATCAGTGTTACATAAACAACTGCCCCTTTTGCAAAAAAAACCCCCAAACACCAATACTGAACTTCAAGAATGTTGACCAAGTATCCTTAAAGAGAGTGAATCCATAACATTGACATTGACATACAGCAACAACATAGTGGAATATTTTCAAACAGCTACTGTGTATATGTAAAGAATACCTATGGTTATTCCCCTCTCCCAAAAAAACTGAGTACTAGTTATGCTGTATAAACTATCCAAAGACATTCTTCATTCAACAATGCTGTTTATTGCCCATAAGTTTTTGAAGTATCATAACCCAAAAAAATTGTTAACTTGGTACACATAAGATGTGATGCAAAAAAGTATTGAGAAGTCTTTGTTCATTTATCTGGTTTTGTTTTGCTTTCCCTGTTTCCAACTGTTATTAGCTAGCTGGTCTGCCTGGATTTTAGATGGTGACAGTTGAGAACAGTTTGTTCTTAGCCTTGCATTGCAGGGCTGTCAATATTATTCACCATGTGAGAGCACTCTCAGCCTTATTTCCACCGTTCTGTTGGTGAGCGCTCAATGGCTTGTGGATCAGCAACAGTGATGTCAACTGTTAACCACATCTAATTTTCTGGCTGTTGCTTCTGGTTTCTAAATGATCAAAGACTTTATTGGAATCTCTGCTTGACAGGAGCAAGCCAAGAAATGAAGTTAAAGCTTTGTGCTGCCTCAGAAGTAAAATGATGCTTCCTTTAGATATAGTGCTATCTCTAGCTCTCATAGATACATTTGTTTCCATAGAAGAAGCTCTGCAGTGAAAAAAATACAAGGTTTAACTATTATGGTGAGCTATAAAGCCAAATATAGGACATATGCTGAACTAGAAAGAGGTTGCACTGTAGCACATATATTTAAATAGACTGAGAGTTCATTCTCATGAAACTGCTGTTCGTTGGGGCTGCACGATAACAACATATGCAACCATCAAAGCACTTCTCGGCTTGCTCATTCTGACACGGGGTATGTGGCAAAGATGCAATCTGGTCCACAGTAAAAGTCAATGTATTTGCTAGGATGCAGACATAGCAGTTTGGTTATGACTGCATGCTTCATTGTTCACAGAAGAAACGTGTCAAGTGTGAT
>WEIT01001789.1:886-28214 GCA_013389985.1 Dryoscopus gambensis | reverse complement strand
ATGAATGGGGCCAATTTTAAGAATACTTGTCACTGATCTTTGCTAGTCGGTTTCTAAGAATACTTGTTACTAAGCCAAATACAATTTAAAGCATAAGCCATTTCTTGACGCCAGGTATGCTTCCACCCATCATGAGAAGGAGGTATCCTTGTCTTTCCAGGGAGTAGATAGTCTGAGATGATTAGTTTTATAGTAGCTGCACTTTCCTGACAAAGTACTGTTCTGAATGAATTAATGTTGTAATGAACAAATGAGTCATTTTCTGACACACTGAATTAAAACAAGGACCGGATTTATGAGCTGTGCAGTGGCACTCTGGGTGACATGCTCCTTTAAAAACAATTTCTGTTTCTTTTTAATGGGAAATTACAAAATTGACATAAGCTACCAAGACCTGAGAATTTAATATCTATTTATTTTATATGCTATGTCTTAAAAGCACCTAATGGATTGCAACTAACTTCCTTATGTTGCTTTGAAAGTATTAAGAGGGAAACATTTTGCTGAAAAGAACAAGGGAGTTGAATGAAGACAAATAAACATGTATTTATTACCTTTCTACTCTGATTTCAGAGTAGGTAATAAATTCCATTTACATACTGTGAGCTGAGGAAACCGAAAGTTACCAATAAATATGGTTTTGGACAAATTTTGTTTTCCGCTATTTTATCCATTAATTATCACCATACTATTCAAAGATGCTTGAATATCTTTGAAGTATGGATTGCAAACCAGTTTTTTTAATTATTCAGGTGTTTAATCACTTCCACATAGTCAGTTGATTAATCACTTCTGCCGTGGGATTTCATATGAAATTCTTTAATTATGTGGCTTATGCAAGTAATGAGCATGACACAAATGAAAATTTCACAAACCTGACTTCAAAAAATACTTTTGTTGGTGAACTTTTAAGCATAGCAACAACATTTTTTGATATATACCAATACTGTATTTAAGTCAGTAAAATTTCACACTTTCATATTTACAGAACATGATCAACAAGAAACCTTTCATTATTGATATAATTAAGAATTTGTGGACAAATGCACCCACTATTAAACGACATCCTTTCATGCATCTCATTTATAAGGACTCTGCAGAAATGAGAGAAAATTGAATGTTGCCGTAAATATGTTTTTTCTCGAAGAGAAAATAATGGAAAGGCAACCAGTGAACATCTGTAAGAAAAGAGNNNNATCTGTAAGAAAAGAGAATCAGGTTAGACACTTTTTTTTCTGTTTTATATACAAAGTTGCTTTGTTTCACTTTTTATACAGAAGTCTATGCATCTCTGTCCCAGGTCAGCTTCCCAAGTTTACCATCTTCAAAGCACTTGATTCAGTTCCGAATAGGATCCATATATTGTACAAGATGCCTTGGAGCATTTATGTGATGATCAGAGACATTCTATGGAAAAGAGATTAAAATATGAAATCTTTTTATCTTAAGGGTAGAAGGAGTTATCAGGCTATTTTTACCTAAAGTTGAAAGAGAAGGGGAGAATGGAACAATCTATTTATCTATCACCGAAATGGTTGCAAAGTTGAAAAGCTAATAAAAGTTAGAATTTAAGGCACTCTAAAGCTCTGGAATTTTGCTATCCTGTAGCTTCATTTTTCTAAACATGCTTACTTTTAGACACACTTTTGTCTCATCCTTTTTATACAGGTTTTGGCTATTCTATAATAATTATAATTTCCCTTTACACAGTCAAGATGAATGTCTCCAGAAAAGGACTTTTCAACCACTCACTCTGAAGAAAAGGAAGTGTTAGAGGTGAAACATCCATGGTTCTCAGGATAGCACGAGCAAGTACAAAAATACCTGTGGGGCCCGGTGAGGCCATTTCCATTCCGTTTTCTTTGGGTCTATCCGTAACTTGAGCCCCCTATAATGTCAAGCTCTGAAGAATGTGCAACTATTAATGGGTTCTGTTACAACGCTAATGTTTCTCTTCTTACACAATCTGGTATCTTCAGATGGTGTATTACCCAGAAGGTCAAAAAACACCCTCAGTGGATGAGTGATGCAATTTGTTTTGCTACTTTTACAGCCATTGATGATAATGCCATGTGTTGTCATACCGTGAAGGCAAATGTCCAGCTGTCCTAGAAAATGTATTTTCCTCACCCATCCTCACTCTTAATACTAGGTGCTGTTGTCTTCTCTTGTATTACCAGTGTTTGGAATCATAGCTTGAAGCTTGGTCCACATATGGAGTTATAAAAAGCAAACCTTTGCAGTCTCAATAGCTGGAGAGTAGAGGTACTTGGAAAAATAGAGTTTTGCTTCTGTTCAAAAACAAAAGAGAAGAAAATAAAGAATCCCAATGGAAACATTAAAATCCCATGAAAATAGCATTTTGCTGAAAATAAGAAAATGTAATCCTCAGCAAGAAATGGGTTTGTGATTCTCAAATGGACTAAAAATGTCTTTTAAAATTAATGATAAAATTTCAACTGCAACTGAATCTCCCTCTCAGAAAATTGAGTGGCCTCCTCTAAAGCCTAGGGCAGGTCACCACCTGAACGAGAAACAAAGAATAAGTTCCCTGAGACCAAAACTTACATGCTAGACTGTGCAACCCTCACTCACTCTGGTGTTCCCCTGACTGAAACCTAACCAGACAATGTCAGTGGTACAATTTATTAATAAAAATGTCGCTTCAGCTTCTTGCAGATCCCTAATAAAAATGCTGTGAACACCAGAATTCCATTTTATTTTGCCTCCTGGATCAATCCATACATTCATTATGCAACTTCCATGTTGCAGGTGAGAAAAGGATGGACAAATTTAAAACTGTCTAATTGTTTCATGTTGCTTTTGTGGCACTGAGGAGGTAAATGACATGGATGAGCTTCCTGTTATGATAAGACTAGCTGAGCTTGGCAAAAAAGTGACTCCTAACCACATGTACCACCTAGTGAAATGGCTCTGTGATCTAATAGTGGTTTTCCCCCACTGGACACAGGCACATATAACTCTAAATATATCTGATGTGGCTCTGACATTTCATTTCATCACACTGCTATGTTGTGCCATGTAATACACTGCAACAGAAGGATGTACTGGAATGACAAGCTGCCAGTGAGGAGGCAGATTCTTAGTTCATCCAGAGGCGTGCAAGCAGAAGACAGTGCTGCAAATAAATTGCAGACAAGCCTGCTTTGTCCTCCCTCTTCCAAGCTGGTTTTCTTCCACTTCACCCCAAATCAGTCACTTTGCTCATGGTTGCCAAAACACCATGTGGTCAGATTGCCGTTGGTTTCAGTGTGTCCCTAGGTAAGGATAGCTTCTCTCTCCTGTTGGTTCTAACAAGTTAAAACTTGCCTCATTGAAAATGGGCCCACTTCTATCTTAGGTTGTATTAGTTCAGCAAAGACACTTAGGAAAGGCTGGCAGAAGAGGGATAAATACAGTACAGGAGGTAAAAAGAAGAATACAAGGGATGGGAAATAGTAAAGTAGTACAGATTTTCAAGTTTTAGAGAATAATAAGTTGAGATGGCAGAGCAGAGGGTAACTGGACTGAGATGGTCAAAACTTGAGTGTGTAAAGAAAATTTGCTGGTTCTTTACCTTTTTCATGTAGTCTGAAAAGATATAAATGTATATATTTTAAGGAAGGCAAGGAGAGTCAAAGCTTCTTTTCAATCAAGCAGCAAGCCTACAGCATCCATAGCTTCTGTGAGAGCTCGCAACATATTTTAGAGGATTTAATTAGAAATAACCTTGCATTCCCCACTGCCAAAGACATTGGTAGTAAACTGGGTCATATTATGTTAAAAGTTTTGAGATATGACCGCCCTTTTCAGAATCCCTTTTTGATAGATATTTGGTTTTTAATGAGACTCAGCTGGGTGAATGATGCATAATATGGCATTTTAGATATTCTCTCCTTTGGTAAATGGCCTGTGGTTGTGCTGAATGTTGTTCTTGCTCAGAATTTAAAAATAACAGTGAACTTTTCCCACGCAATGGCTCAGGAACAGCTGAACTCAAGTACTCAGATCTTAACCTTCTTTGCCTGCATAATCATCACCTGGGTTCTTTCCAAACACAACAGTCAGATTTAGAGCTGAACACTTGGCATTCTGCAAATAGCCCCAGAGTTCTTCTTTGATTTGAGAATGGTGACAGCTCATGAAGAGTTTACAAAAGATTACTGAATATACCACCTAAGGAGCTGTCCAACATGTATCCTATTCCTTTGTTGAATGTTTGATCACAGAAATTTCTCCACGTGGGTCTGAAAAATGTTGCTGACCAGTCAACCAGGCAAATAAATTTTTGAGGGTGTCTTTCCAAAAAATAATTATCTCCGCATAAACTGATTTCTCAGGCACAGCAATTTTGAAAAAATCAAGTTTTTAAATTTATCTCTTGGGCATCATCTATTGAAATAAAACTAATACCCTTGTTTTCCAAGTGAAACATTTGTACAGAAGCTGAACTGCTTAAGACTTTCTAGCTTGAAGGGGCTGCTGGAAAATCCAGAAATTCTGGAACACAAAAGGTTGAAATCGCACTGAATTAGCTGCATTTTGGTGACTTCAGTTTGCTGCAAACTGGAGATGGAGAGCTGTCCCCTTTAGGCCTTTTCAGAAGATATGAATTATCTTCTATTCAGTTTTTTTTCCTCTGTATGATTAAGTTATGATGTTCTGTACATCATAACTTAATGCAATATTTTGCGGGACCTAGCAGGAGGAAAGCCAAAGAGAAATATTTATTTTTAAGCTTGAGAGACAGGGTTTTCAAAAAAAACTGATTTCTTTTTTTTTAATGGGATTTCAGCACCTAATTTCCCCAGGTGTTTTCATTGTCCCAACCAAATACATCTGGTATTTATGATAAATGAAATCGCAAAAGCCACTAATCTTTTAGTTACGAAAGGTGGTGTTCTTGGCACTAGAGATTTTATATAAGATTTGCCAGTGTTACTATCCTTGTCTCTTTTTTCCTCCTTTGAGCTTTCTGACGCTTATTATACCCTACTTGGAGCTCCCCTTTCCTCCAAAGCTTAAAAGCAAAATCCTCAAGCGATTATCGAAGCACCTGATATCCACACAAGTAACAAGTTAAAGCCAAGTTGTTACACTCATAGGAGAGTGAGCAAGAGTATTTGAGCTAGGAAAAATATATAAAGACACAGTAGAATTTTCTCCGACATGCTGAAGTGCAATATTAATTTCAATTTTCAAACCTCTTTGTTTTAATGATTATATGGTCCTTTGAGGATATCTCACTTGAAAATCCTATACAGAATTAGCATGCTGTCCCTTGTTTAGCTTGTTAAAATGCTGACGTTTGGATTTTAAAGTATTCCTGATTTGTATATAGAGTACAGCCTGCTTGTTGCTATAGAATTATCGATACTAAAAATAAACAAGAAATTACAGAGGAGAAAAGACATGTTCAGAGGCAGAAATTATTAAAAAACCAGAGTTGCCTTTCCAACCCTGTTTAGAGTACTTGAAATAAAAACTTGTGTCCAATGACCTTCCTTTCTCCAGCAGCTTAGAAGATAGTGAGGTATGATTAACCAGAGCCTCCAACAGAAACAGGGGGTTTCTTGTACAAACTCAGTGCTGAAGTAAAGACAGCAAACAGAACTTCTGAAAATTTTTGTCAGAGAAGTGTACTTTGCAGCTGTATTCTACTGCTTTAGAAATGGAGAGTATTCATGTGGCCTTATGTCAAGGAATTGCCTCAGCTGGGCAGTTGTCTTAGGCTGCCTCTCTGGTAAATGAAGAGAGATGTGTTTCCTGAAATGCAATTCCAGTTGACCCAAAACAATTGCCTCAGACCTACCACTTCCTGAGGTGGGTCTGTCTCTGCAGGAACTGGAGAGGCTTTCTGAGGGAAAGCAGTCAGATGAACCTGGGCATTGTCATTATCCTCTGGTACATAATGGAGGTAAAATAAGTTCTGATGTTTTTGCCTTGTAACAGCCTGATATTGCAAGCTTAATGTTGTTTAAGAACAATTTTTTGGTGTTATTTGTTCAATCGTTTGATGCAATGTTAAACAAAAAGGGCAGTAACTATGTAAGACTTTTTGCATTCTAAATAGACATTACAACCAGAGAGAGCACATATTAAATCAAAATTATAGTAATCTTAACTTTCAGGAGGAAGTGAAATCCTGCCCAGGGAATCCTTAATGGATGCCATTACAAAAGGCATAATGTGAGCATCAGTTTAACTTCAAATTTCCTGCTGAATGTTTGCTAGAACTCTGTCAACGTATCTTTCGTGTTTCCTCGCCTATTTGTTCTGCTCCTTCTTTTTAATAATATCTCAGGAACTTGAAAATGAAATATGTTTTATTATTGAAATCGATTTCACCTCAGCTTTTTTTAAACACACATTTTCTTGCTGTTGCAGTATATCTTCAAGAGTGCCAAGCATCTGGCTACAATTTGGCTAGAGATTCTCAGGGGGTAAGGGAAGTTATGAAAAACATGTTTGAATAAATATAAAGAAATACAGCATAAGTATTTCAATGCCTAGGTCAGCTTTAAGACATAAAATAAGAAGGTGCTACTCTGACAAGGTTACTAGGTGGAACCCTGATCCTATGACAGGTTTTATCAAAGATGAACTTAGTTCTGCAGCTAAGATGGTTTTGAGAAAAAGTAACAAAGTAAATATCTGCACACAAAATCCATCTTTCTTGTCAGCTCCCTTCAGGTACCGAAAGGCTGCAATTAGGTCAGCCCAAAGCCTTCTCTTTTCCAGGCTGAACAACCCCAATTCTCTCAGCCTTTCTTCATAGGAGAGGTGCTCCAGCCCTTTGATCACCTTGGTGGCCTCCTCTGGACTCACTGCAACAGGTCCAGGTCCTTCCTGTGCTGGGACCCCAGAGCTGATGCAGCACTGCAGATGGGGTCTCACCGGAGCAGAGCAGAGGGGCAGAATCCCCTCCCTGGCTGTGCTGCCCACGCTGCTTTGGATGCAGCCCAGGACACGTTTGGCTTTCTGGGCTGTGAGCACACATTGATGACTCATGTCCAGCCTCTGAATGCTGATGCTGAGCCTGGCATACTGAATCTGTGTCTTGTTGTTAAGAGAAAATGAGGGAATTCATCACCTGACTGAGTTCATGCAACATTGTCACTTATAAACACTTCACTGGAGATGAAAGGACATTAGGGTAGTGATAGATGCCCTGGAACTTGATATTTACCAATTACCAATCATTTGAATGTGTTTGTTCCTGGGCCTTATAGCCTGATTTTTGGCTTTATGCTCCAGACAGACAGAACACATCTCTGACTGAGAATTCTCCAGATAGTTCCTTCATTTGTTTGGATAACGAAACCAGCTCATCTGAGCAGCTGCTGTGAGACAAGACATTCCATTTAACTAATGAGATGGGGTACTTTGAGAGTTTATCCTGGTATTCCAGTTGAAGATGTCTGTATATTTTGTTGGGAGAAACCCTCCTAAAATACTAGTCCCATACAAAAATCCTTTCCCATGAGAGAGGATATTTTGCAAGGCCTTTCTCTGTGGTAGTGGGCAGAGTAGGGATGAGTTGAAGCTGTTCTGGTTATCAGATGGTTTTTTGTATCACACCTGGAATGAGTTGTCTTCGTTGTGGCCCCTGGGCAATATCCAGATGACGAGTAGAAAGCCTGTCATTAGCATCAGCGAGCTAGGGAGGGAAAGGGAATTGCTCCAACAATCACCAAGGGACTACAGATTTGCAAGATATATAGGAGATACATCCAACAGCTCATACAACATCTGGGGCAGTAATAGAGCACAAATTAAGATCTCCTCACTCCCAGCCAGTAGGTCTGGGCCTGTTGCATGGTGCTGTGCATCTTCCCACCATTAAAAGGTTCTCTCTTGGTTTGCTTCTCTCCGTCATGGCACACTGTGTAATTTCTTTACTACAAAGGATTTGCAGAGTAATGATAATTTACCAGTCTTGCTCAGGCAAAAGGATGGTTTTGAGATACAAGCTTCTAAGCACTTCATAAATACACATTCCTCCAACCCATTTCCTTCCATATACCTCTTTCCCAGGACAGCAAAGAAGGGAGTTGTGTGCTAACAGGGTTGGGAATATAGAAAACGTATCCTGTGAGTTGTAACCACTGTGCGTGCTGCTGTGATGTAATTAAATATCCCAGATCCCCAGGGCTTTGGTACTCAAGTGTGTGAATAAAACATAACTCTAAGCAAAGTAATGTCTTTGTGAAATGGAGAGAGTATAAAGATAAATTGTGGTCCCAGGCCACTTACTTCATTCATATGATTTCACTCAATTGTGAAGCCCATTGCGTATTCCAAATTAATTCAATATTTGCATCCTTAATTAGAGTCACTATTAGGGATATTAAATGGCCCTGTTTTTCACAAAGGACAATAGCATTGTAAACCTGCCTTTGAATCTACCTCTTATTCTTGACCTTGGGGAGAAAGACATTCACATGCTGCAGCTGATCCACAGCCCGTGCAGGAGACAGGATGCTGTGGTAAATGTGTTGGGGCCATGAAGGGAAGGGGGAAGTTCAGAAATGCAGAGACAAGTTCAGTGAGCAGTGGATTTTTTTCCTGCTTCATTTTCTTTCTTGTTGGGTGGCCAGATAAAAAAGACAAAGAAGCAAACTGTACTTTATGGTTTAAATTTCTGTGTTCGTGGACTGTCTCTTGCAAATGAGAGAACCTCTTCCTTTCCTGACCTAGTCATGCATCTTAAGAGGTTTTGGCACTTTGGATGTGTCTCAAGCAAAATGGTGATTTCTCCCTACCACACCACCTTAAAGTCCAGAATTTGGTATCATATGATTTCTTCCAAATGGTATTTATTTAATTTGGTTGGTTGGTTTTCTTTAATATCAAGTATAATTTTAATTTTGTTGGGAAAAAAAGCTTTTAAAGCTTATTCTAAATGCACCCTCAAGGCAAAAATCTCTGAAAGAAATTATAAATAAAACCTTTTTTTGAAAAAATGTGAAGACAAATAGGTGATTTGCTAACATTTTATTTTGTAGAGTCTGTGGATGCTGGAAAGTTAAGGAGTGGAGAATATAAATACTTTTTTTGCTCTGGATGTTCATTAGAGGAGGAATAATTTGATGGGAATGATATGGAATTGCCCTTTGGAATGTTTATCCATACCTCATTTTGATGGTTTTTTTAAACTGCCATTTCATTTACAAAACTGAACCACTGCAATCCACCATGAAGCGATGGTTACTAAAGTCAGGCTAGTTCTGCCATAACTTCACTGTGAACTTCACTGGGACCTAAGAGAAACTCCTACAGAAACTTACCCTGAAATAAGGTTTCTCTGCTGGGAAATATTTTCATCTTATATTTCATGGAACACTCTATATCTTATATCCATCTTCAGCAATAGACATCAGCTCAGGAAGAGTGGGAAAACAGGCCAACACACTGGTACTCACAAGCACATGGTATCTTATGGAAATGCTTTTCTTTTTCTGTGGCTTAGCTGCAAAACCATGGCAGAAAATGAAGCACAGGAGGTTTCTCCTGAGCCCCAGGAAATACTTTTTCACTGGGAGGGTGACCAAGAATTGGCATAGGCTGATGAGAGAGGCTGTGAAATCTCCATCCTCCATGATATTCAGAAGCTGTCTGGACACAGTCCTGGCCAACAGGCCCTACTTGAGCAGGGATGTTGGACCAGATGTTCCTTCCAGCCTCAATCATTCTGTGATACTATGGTTACAATTTTTGCCTCCCAGTATATTTCACCATTTGTCAATTCCTTCTCTTAAAGCTGTAACAACCCAACACTGTTAGATGAGGACTGAGATAGCAAAATAAGTGAGTTTCTGGCTGCTTATAATCACAGATGTCACAAGGCCAGGGACATACATTATACCTTAGGGATGTCAGCTTATTTCAATTTGTACTGGACCCATTTGTACCATGATTCACACATGGGAGAAGATCTAATGTAATTGTAGCCAGTTCAGGATTTTGGAAGGCTAGTTTCAGTCAGGTCTGGGACACAGGTTACATCCACCTGCCACAAAAATACATTCTTCAAATATTGTAGAAGAAAAATATGCTTAAAACTGCTTTCTTTCCCTTTAAAATTGTAGCAGAGCATGAAAAAAAATAATTTCTTACCTATGTGAAATTCAAAAGGGAAATCAGATCATCAGAGTGACACATTTCAACAAATATATTTAAATTTAGTTTAAAAATAACTTTGAGCACTTCTTTCAAAGGCAATTAGGCTTCCTTGTTTTTCAAAATACTAAGTGTAGAAAAAGCAGCATAGTCATTTATTGCAATGGAAACACCTCCTGCCTCCCCACACACACCCCTTCCCCACCTGCTTTAGCTGCACTTAAATGTCAGGGATGGGGACATGTAGTGATTTGCTAAGATAAAGAGAAAAAGGAGAGGTACCCTTCTGGATAAAAAACTCTTCTCTTAAAGTGCCCTTCTTGGAGTCTAGGTGATGATTTGTTTCAAAAGCTTCAAAGGTCAGAGACTAAAATTATCCATATCTAAAGCAGAAGTCTTTTGGAGGGAGTTTTGATGTACAGATTCATAAGCATCTGGTTGCAAGGGCAAAACTTGGATAGAAGTTGTACAAAGATCTTGAAAATTAGGGAAAATTAGGGAAGATCTAACCAAATTTTCTTCCTCTCTTCTTCCTAAAGACAAGAAAAAATACTCCTCCTGGTCCTACAGTTAAAACACATGGAGTAGGTGTGTTTAACTAACAAAAATGCTGATAAAGTTTTGTTTTTCAGTTTTAAGTTCTGTGGGGTTTTTTTGTTACCATAAAGAGGGTATCTTTCTTCCACTTATAAGTGCTGAAGAACAGAAGAGGAAATCAAAAGGGAGTTATTGTGTACAAGCTTGCTCTTCCAAATTTTAATGTAAAGAAAGATAATATTGTGCCACTAAAGCTTAAAAATGATTGTCTTCTATAAATGGTAATTTTTAATGGATCCTGAAAGAGCTGAATGATTCTTTTGAAAAAAATCTTTGGGTTTGTACAAGTTGTAAGCTGAAGTAAGGCACTATATGGCATTTACAGTTTTAGTTTTAAATATTGAATAACTGTATGTGTACAAGGATTATTAATAGAAAGGATGATTAAGAAATATATTGCAAGCTTAAAGGGAAACTGCTACAATGTTTGTAATGTGCTGAGGCCCATTGATTTTCTATAAAAGAAATGTAGACAAGGAAAATTAATATAAGTTGCAAATAAGAAACAAAAAGATTTTAAAAATATCTAAGTAGATCCAGAGATTTTTTTTGGAAAATGCTTGATGTGCAGCTGTTCCCACTGTAGATATGTAGATGTGGAAATCACTCTTTTTTTTTTTTTTTAATATGTCTGTGGATAAACTTACACCCAGAAAAGCAGGTGAAGGTAACAGGCTTTCTCTGGTTCACTTATGTACAATACCATTCCTTGATATTCCTGATTCTTTTGCCTCTGGACCAGGATTTGCCATAGCCCAGTGCACTCTATCTCTTTGTATGTCAACCACCATGCCTCCGTTACACAAGTCACCCCAGAGGATGGCTGTGCCTCTGAGCTTGTAACCTCTCAGGAATAAGGTGTGGTTCCCACACTCTTTGCACATGTCAAGTGGCCACCTGTGTCAATTCCATCTTTAAGACAAGAAATTCAGCCCTTTGCAATCTCAGCTTATGTTTCATGGGTTGGTGGAAAGAAAGTGGCTGTGTTTTTCCATAACTCCTCTACTGACCAACCATGCATTAGCGAAGTCAGACGTTCACTTACTTCTCTTTCTCCTTTTCTTTTACCTAGAAGAGCTCAGCACTCTTATCTGTGAGCAACAAAGTGTATGAATTTTCTTATATCCACGTGATGCACCCAGAAAATGTGCACAAGAACACTTGATGTGCCTCTGTTTGGCAGAAACCTATCTTACAGTTTTGTCTGTTGTACACAAATTGCTATCTGGAAATTAGAATTCAGCTAGCAGGAGGAAATGAAACGTTCTCACTACAGGAAAAGGCCCCTAAAGGTGGAAAAGCTGATCTGATAGGGGAGTGATAGTATGACAGTAAACAGCAGAATTGGAATAGCTATATAACCCTGACTTTCTATGTTATGAGTAGAAATTGAGGTTGTATCACTAATCCTAATCCTAATCCTATTTAACACAACAGTCACTGGATTTGTTTGGACGAGAATTTTATTCTAATTCTCTTCACAGTAGGAAATTGGACCAAGAGGGCTCTTTATGCGAGCTATCTGACTTTTTCATGTCTACACACATTTGTTGTTATCTTTGTTTTAGAGAGGAACATTTCATCCTAAATAATAGACTGTGGTTATGAATTATGTACTCTATTGTCTGAGCTTCTGCTACTCACTTCCATGATAACACAGACTCATTATTTTCCCTTTCCCTGAATTACAGAAGGTAAAACACTTCAAAAAAATCTCAGATAAATTCCTACTTGTCTGCCCCAAAAAACAAACTGTCCAGACTGATGAGAATTATTAAAAGTAAAGTCCTTGGTGAATATGAATGAGAATTGCATTATTCATTATATTTGAATGGCATTATTTAATAATTATACAACAAATTAGAAATTTGTTCAATGTAAATTTGCCCAGAGCAACGTTTCACAAATTTCTGGCAAATATGGTTACTGTTAAATTTCTGTTACTATGACAATGTAAAACAGCTCTCTGCTCCTATGGTTTTTTGCTAGTTTTCTGATGTTTTCAACTTGATTAAAAAATAAAAGGCATATTCCATTGTAGTGGAAACACTGTGATGGACCAGTGACACGGCTACAGAAAGCATGACACAGACCAAAATCTTGAATATAAGCAGCTGTTGCTTGCATTTTTTTATTCCAGCAGACCATGGGCCTTTCTTGCTTTCTCCTTTCATTTTTTTTTTAAGAATTCTTCTTTCTCGTTATTTAAGCTTTATATTTTTATTTGAAATATGAGGAAATTTTCATGCCCCTTCTAAACAGAATAACAATTTTGCAGACAGTGATTTCTAAATTCTCAGCTTCTGATGCTGTAAAGGAAGTTGCTCTTTCTCAATACTTGTTTTCTACAGGTGTAAAGACAAGAGACCTTTGAATACACAAAGTATTCAAGTCCCTCAAGTAATGTATTTAATGTTTAAAAATCAATATATTTAATTTGATTTTTTAGACTTTTCTTTATATTGTTTTATAAATATGAAGTAAAGAAAATACTAAAATTAGTTATTTCAAAATAGAAGATTAGAAAGTTTTGTTCCACAAAGATCAAAATAAAATGTTACCTATCTAAACAGTTTTTTCAATTTTCATTTCAGGAAACAATTTAGGAAAACACTTTACCTTTGATGAACTGTCTTTTTGGTTTTTTAGTAAAGTATATTGCAGGAAGACAAATCTGACTAAATATACGTATCAGTAGAAGAAATACAATTTTCACTGTTGTCAACATAAGGATTGTCACAAATGCTTAAAGGTTAGAAGAATTAATATTAAAGCCAAAGAAGGGAAATGTGTGGAAGGACCATTACATATCTCAACAATCACCTGTATGGAGAGAGGTGCAGGCATGAGTGAGGAGAGAGAGGCCTTTCTACAACGACCATCTGTAGGGGCACTACAAATTTTAACTTCTGTGTGAGGGAAACAAAACCCAACAGACACATACAAAACAGTAATAACAAACCCTCCCACGTGCTTTTCCCTTTATAGTAATAATTTTGATAACACAGTCCAAATACAAGCTGACTTATGGTTGCAGAAACTTGAATTTAACAGCTCAGAAGCAAGACAGAATTTGTAGCCTCATGTGTTTTCATACTGCCCAGAACTAAGCATTTCTCACATCATGACCAGAAGTTTTGCACCCCGTGCAGCAGAAACCACCTATTGTTGTGCACATAATGCCATTTAGCTGCTGATGTAGCAGCTGAAGGCTAAAACATCCAATGCAACAGGACAAGAGCTCCTCAGTCCATTCTAGTTGAATGGACCAACTGGGCTAGCCAAGACTACTCTTTTAGAGTGCAAACACTGTTTTATGCCAAAACACTTTCAGGAGCAACAGCTACACCAGATCTTAATGAAGTTCACAGACTATGTTCTTGCAAATGGGAGCACTGACCTTTTTCAGTTCACTGTCACTGAGTAAGGATGTGTGAATAAGGTCTTGTGTGGAGAACAGAGGTTCCCTCACTATTCCTCTCAAACACAAGGCATCAAAAGTGTTGATTCATTAGCTGGGCAGCTCAGTAACCAAAGACTAGGGATCTGTGGAGATATTAGCATAGAGAACCAACAGCCAGCCTCCTGGGTTTCTGGTATCTGTAGAAGTAAGAAGGTTGTGAAGTAATTTTGCATCATTCTCAAACTTCATTAACTTCACTAGATTCTCCCAGATTTTTCTTCCAGGTCATTAAACCTTCAGTAGGTTTGGTGTTTAACACTTTTCTTCTGTTTTCTAATCCAACAGTTAATTTGTATTTTTTTACAGATATTGTCAAGGAACGTATATTTCTTTTTGCAATGTGTTCATAATATGGGAAGCCTTTGCTCATCAGTCTGCAAATATTTATTGTGCTCATTTGTTTACTCATGTATACTTTCTCTGGTTTTCCAGGAAATGTTTTTGGATTAGAAATTCCCATTCTACCCTTTCCTACAACCTCACAGTAGAACTTCTACTGATGCTCTGCAGGTATTAGATTTCCAGACTATACACCAGGCCTGGAGACCACTGAGATGTTAAGACTCTCTGATACATCTGCAGTGATACAGGAGTCACCACATCACAGCACCAGCCTGGCAGCCTGCCTTTGTCATCTCCACAGGGAAATGGGAAATGGGATGAACTCCTGGCTGCTCTTTTTCTCAGTGGCTTGGCAGATATCTGCCCTTGGCTGGAGACAGGCAGTAAGAACATGCTAAAAACCAGCCTTGCTCACGTCTCCAGTGTGGCCAGTGCTGAGGTCCAGTTGCCAAAAGATGTCTGGCTGCTTTCTGCTCCTCTCTCCTGCCTCTCTGTAGTGTGGCTGGCTTGGAATAAGCAACTTCAAGCTGTTTGCTTGAAACAGTACTAGGTGAGTACTGTGTGCTGCTGATATGCTGGTTGCCAGCTTTTTGCCTGAGGCATCCATGGAAATATTTGAGCTGGTGCAAGAACCTGAAACAAGGTGCTGTTTAAAAAAACCCAAAACTATACTAAAACAAGCAAAAAAACCCTCCAAAAAACCCCCACAATGCCAAAAAACCCAAACCTGAACACTCATTACATCTACTGACCACCTAAATTGAGCCTTCTTGTGCTGGCATGATTAATGGGATGAAATTTAACAAGTCCAAGAGCCAGGTTCTGCACCCAGGGCAAAGCGAGGCCAGGCACAAGCATAAATGAGGAGAGAGGAGTGGCTGGAGAGCAGCACTGCAGAAAGGGATTTGGGGATGTTGGTTGGCAGCAGCTCAGTTTGAGCCAGAAGTGGGTGCACCAGCAGCCAAAAGGGCAAACCCCACCCTGAGGTGCTTCAAACACAGCACAAACAGCCCGTCAAAAGAGTGACTATCCCACTACACTTAGGGGTGAGACAGTCTCACACTGAGTGCATTTCTGGCCCCCACAGTTTAAGAAGGATATGAAGGTCCTTGAATGCATCCAGAGGACAGCACGGCTGGTGAGAGGGCTGGAAGGCAGAGCAATAAAGAGAGAAATCTCAGGTGTTCCGCCAGTTTTTCTCTTTGCCTTCTGCCTTTATACACACTTATGTATGTACAGACATATTTTTAATGAATTGTAGCTAAATAATATTAAAAAATGGTGTATGGACTATTTATAATAGTAGAGCCAAGACACAAAAAGTTGGTTAGAAGGAATTCTCTGAAGAAGAATGGCTTCCTGAGTTCCATTTCCTGTCTGCAAGCCAAGACACCTTGGATTAAGAGTCATGCTCAGGTAGAACATCTCACTTCTGCCTTTACTGTTGGCCCGAGATAAAACAGCAAATACATTTGTGACAATGTAAGTACTCTAAGTTGCTACTGCACGCTTACTACACACAGATCAGAACCCACAAGTCTTTCTATTAAAGTGATCCTTTGATAGGCATCTTCGTTAGTACTTTTAGATTCATTCCTTAAATTAGTATTCATTAGGTCTCTTCCCTAAAGTATAAATCTTTAATTTAGTTGTGGATGTCTTCATGTTGCTACAGGTCTTGGTTATGAAGGGAAAGTGTATTCATCTAAACAACTTTTCTCTGTAAAGAAGCAGGACTGAGGAAGTACTACACTGACTGAAATGGGGAAGAAAAACACAGATGAATGTCAACTATTTTTTCCCTCTGACAGGAATTATTTTATTGACAGCCTTAACTAAATGAGTTAAATCCATGTCTTCTGAGGATGACAGTAGTCTCAGAGGAGATGATCATAATTGTATTCAGACACCGTTGCTGAATCAGCACAGGGAATATTATTCCTTGTGGAAATTTAGCAAATGATGAAAATTCAAGCAAATGCTTCCATCATTTTTCAGACAATAGGCAGACAATAACAATAAGAAATAGTGAATGAGACCAGGGGCCCTGTCAATAGAAAGAGCTCTGGATCTTTCACTGCTTGGAGGCTGCCCAGCTGCAAAATACTTGAAGCAGGCTCAAATCTTGGCTGGATATATTAAAAGATGGAAAGTATTAACAGGAAGGAGGGAAGCACAGTTTTAAAGTTTTAGAGATATTCATGGATGCAAATGTACACAGGGTATCAAATCAATGACAATATACTAAACACAAGTTTAGTTTTATATATTTAAAAAATAATAAGGAGAAAGATCACAGGATTACAGAATAGGTGAGGTCGGAAGGGACTGCTGGATGCCATCTGGTCAAACTTACTGCTCCAGTAGGGTACCCTACAGCAGGTTACTAGGGATTGTGTCCAGACAGCTTTTGAATATTTCCAGAGGAGACTCCATAAGCTCTCTGGTCGATCTATTCCAGTGCTCAGTCACCTGCACAATACAGAAGTTCTTCCTCATGTTCAGTTCTTCTTATGTGTGAGTTTTGACCATTGCCCCTCATCCTACTGCTCAGGACCACTGAGAAGAGCCTGGTTCCAGCCTCTTGACTCCCTCTCTTCCCACACATATATACACACTGGTGGGATAAGCAGGCCTAGCTCCCTCAGCCTGTCCTTCTAAGTCATGCTCCAGTCCCTTAATCATTCTTGCAGTTCTTCAGGGCTTGCTTCAGGAGCTCCATGTCTGTCTTGTCCTGAGGAGCCCAAAAATGGACACAGCACTTCAGAAGAACTGGACACAGCACTCCAGATGCGCCTCACCAGGGCTGAGCAGAGGGGCAGGATCACCCCCCGTGACCGGCTGGCAATGCTCTTCCCAATGCTCCCCAGGATACCCTTGGCCTTCTTGGCCATAAGGGCACTGCTGGCTGATGGACAGCCTGTTGTCCACCAGGACCCCCAGGTCCTTCTCCATGGAGCTGCTTCCCAGCAGGTCAGCCCCAGCCTGTGCTGGTGCCTGGGGTTATTCTTTACCAGGTGCAGGACCCTGCATTTGCCTTTCCTGAATTTCAGACAGTTCTTTGCCCATCTCTCCAGTCTGCTGAGGTCCTTCTGAAGGGCTGCACAGCACTCTGGAGAACTGGCCACTCCTCCCAGCTTGGTGTCAGCAGTGAACTTGCTCAGGAGGCCTCTGTCCCTTCATCATTCATATTTGATGAATAAGTTAACACTGAGCCCAGTATTGAGCTGTGGGGGACACCACTACTGACAGGCCTCCAACTAGGTATTTTTTAAGTAAAAATGTAGTTTAAAAGTTGATCTTAAAAATAATTTTGTAAGGAAAGTTATTGGTGGGACAAAAAATGCACCACAGACAGACCTGCTGTGGAAGTTTCAGCCCATCTACTGCAATTTGCAATTTGAGATAACAAGAAGCAGAAGAAACCTCAGAAGACAGAATAAGCTGGAAATGGATGACTTTGTGGCAAACTCCTAAGGGCTGCTCTAATTCAGAGCTCTAATCCTCTTTAAGTTACATCCAAATCTGAGGTCCAGAGGAATGTGTTAGAACATCTACCCTGCCTTTTCCAAACTTAGCCTGTATTCTCCTCACAAATTCAATGCTTATGAAAGGTCACAAAAAGAGAGTAGAAGAAATGAAAGGCAAAAAACCTCTGCTCAGATCACCTAGTGTCCAGATGCTCCTAGGGAGCATCATATCCAAAACTATGAGAAACAAATCAACTCAGCTGCACTTGTAAGCCTGACACAGACGAAAGCTCCCGACTCCATCTAGAGGTACATAGCTTGTATTTAAGGAATGCACACTGCAATCAACATCCATTTCTGGTAAGTACAGCCTGTAACCTGCAAATCTAATTATATACTGAGGAATGGATGAGTGGGGGAATGACACTGAGTGCCAGGGCACTGGAATTGCATGTAGCATTCAGTGTAAAGTGAAACAAGAAAAAACAATCCCAGTATAAGTGTATAAAGGCAGCTTCTGATCTGACTGCTACTACTCAGGAGGGAGTCATAAGGTAAAAACAGTTAACTGCATGAAAATATAAGTTCAGTGTTCAGCAACAGTCAGGAAGCAAGAAGAAGTTCAGAATTTTTAGGAAAGGAGTAAAGAGCAGATTATAGCATTAAATGTGTGCAGCATCTGAATCTACAACTCCGTGAAGAATTCTAATCTTTTCTGAAAAGACACGAGCAATGCAAAAAGGGGTCAAGCTGGTGACAAGATGAGCGAAGGCTTTAGCTGCAGGAACAGGTTAAGAATGAGATTCATCCACCTGGAAAAGGAGTGCAGCAACCCACACATGCAATTTCTTTCGAGGCCTTTCAATTCTTCTGTGCCATCACTGAGAATACATATGAGAAAGAAGAAAGGATGCAGTTGTTTCAGACTTAGTAATTCTGAGAATAACAATAGCTTGGATCTTAGGGTAGGATGTGGAAATTTTGGATTCTAAGGCTCTTTGAAGATATAGCACTCTTTGAGGCGTAAACTCTGTATTCTGGATCAGGTCACAAGTAGTGTGAGCATAATTATATTTTTTAAATTGAAAAATTGAAGAGTTATAGCAGGCAAATTAACTTTCAAAGTTTTCTTATTTAAAACCTAACTTTTCATGTGTTTAATCATGATATCTGCTTACTCTGCTATATCAATATCTAAAAAATAATGCTTACAGTTAGACAGTTACTTTTCTCTTTACAATGCACGCAAAGCATTCAGACCCTCAAGTTCCAAATTCTTGTAAATGTTTTGATAGGATACTTGGGGCTTTTTAAAATATGCTTCTCCCATTTTTTTACTTTCAAAGAGCATCTGTAGCAAAATCCAAACAGCTGTCTGGTAAGCACAAATATTCTCTCAAAATAGGCACGAAGATTGGACATTCACATGACTGCCAAGCCCATGAAATCCTTTCCTTCCCACAGAGGCTGGGGGTGTGGCATGCTTGACTGTATTGCTTTGATTGAAGTTTCTCAGAGCATATTTTGCCGTGCTTACATGAAAAACCATCCGGCTTGGGGGAAGAGAAGGGCGAGGGGAAGTTCTGCTACTAAAGTCAGCAGCACTAAAAGCTTTGTTGAGAAGCAGACCAAAATCTTCAGGTTAGAGGCAAAGTCTTTGTCCGGATTATATACTGATATTAAACACCATGCTTGACCCAGATTTTTTTCTCTTTTTTCCATAGGAATTTTTTAAAAAATACTAATTACTGTCACTTAAAAAAAAATTATCAAAATTTAAATATATATAAATTTCAAAATTACAACTGCATTGTAGCATGTAAAGCAAAAAATCTGTCAACACTTCTCACCAAGCATAATATGTATGAAAGATGTTCAACAGTTAAGCTACCGTGAACTGAATCTATGCATTACATAATCATTCTTATTTCTTTGAAACAATGGTTGCATTCAAAGTCTAAGTCTTTGAAAAATAAAATGTTAAGTGATCATTTAGCACAAGCTTTTTCAAAATTTATTTGAGTTCCATTTCTTCATGTTTTATGATAAAATAGAAAATACAGGCATTAGTGCCAATACACAAATAATATTTAGTTGTGTGAAGTCTTTCTCTCTTCCCAGACCACAGGGCACATTTTATTCAAAGCTCTCATTGTTTGGAATACAATGTCTATAAGGGAAACTTGTCTGATTTTCTTCTTTTTTCTCCTCTTCAATTCCTGACAGTGACATCATGGAAAGCGTCACCACTAATGAATATTCAGAATCATAAGCAGCATTACTTAGCTAGAGAAGACACTGGATCTTAAAACACTCCAAAGTTTTCAAATAAACTACATAAAGTGTGGTGTTTCCAGGCTTGAAGAAGAGCCTGGAATATTCATCAGATACTGTCTTTATGTAATTTATTTGCCAACATCAGATTCTTTTAAGAGTCTGTTTGCCGCAAGGGCAATACATGGTTGGAAGTTCATAAATAGGGAGCTGTAAAGCTGATTTGTAGGAGAGACCTTTCATGCCTCCTGTTTAAATTACCATGAATCTTCACACTGATTTGCTCAGGGTTAGGTGACAGAAGTCATTTCAACGAAGGGTCCCATCTAAAAGGACTGCTCAGCCTCTGTGACAGCAGCCCCAAAACATCAGTGCAGCTTTTGCTTCATAATTCTAAAACATACTGACCAAGATTTCGGATTATGACTAGGCTTAATTGCGGTCTTGGTGGTTATGCCTCAGTTGACATTAACTTTGAGACAAGTATATTTCAAGAAATACATTGTAACTGTGAAACAGTATGCACAGTAATTTCAGCGTGTGTAACTGCAGCCCCAGCCTGTCCTTCACACATCTTTTTCTCTTTTTTTAATGAAGAATAATCATAATAAGGACATATCCTAATCTCAGAGCAGATATTCGAAGATCAGAAGCCATTGGAAAGTGTATTTAAAGATAATAAAGATTTAAAAAGAAAAAAAAAAAGAAGGAAAAAGAAGGAAAAAAAGGAACAAAATTCATTAAAAAATCAGATTTTAGCATACAACCTTAAACCAAACTCTTTTTTGAACCCTGCTTATCACCAACTAGCTCCTGATTTACACAAAAAAGATCTTAAATTTCCTTTTGTACTTGCAGTGTAAAGGATCCTGAAATCTACTTCCTTGGTGGCTCTGAGGAGCTTATGAACAGTGCAGGATATACACTGAATAAATTCCAAAGCCCATGGGCAAATTTTAAAGTAACCTCTAACAGAAGTCAGGCAAATTACAATCTTGGTATCACATTTGCATCTTTGACTTTTTTGAAATCCTACTGAGATGAGACACATTTGAAGGGTGTTTGCAAGCCACATTCACAGCCTCTCCTGTGAATGAAACAGAATCAGGCAAAGGATACTGCTGGGAGTTGAGGCATGAAAGATTTCAGAGAGTCTGTGTAAAACAAGCTAATCTGTACATTAATGTATAAAAAGAAGGCCCACATTTGTAGACCAGAGGAAGGAGAGGAAGGAACCACAGTATCTATACTGCATGAGTACTGAAATATTTGAGTTAAATAATGAAATCCCGATGTTTTTCATGGATAAGGAGTTTTTAAGTATTAGTCAAAGAACTGTCTTTGTCTGATAACAAGACAAGACACAATTAAGCTAGCTCTTCATAATTCACATACTTAATGATATTCTTTAGCTATTTATAAATTTGCAGCAGTTATAATTAGTAATGCTATTAGTGATACCTCATCATAGCATTAGCCATAGTGCTTTTACTCCAATGAAATTATGACACTAACTTTGGTAATAAATCTGTTTTTCTTGTCATCTTGTAAACTTAATAGGGAATGCTTCTCGCTGAGAAAAACAGATTGATTAAAAAGGTGTCCTGCTCTGACACAGAGCTGGTAGTCAGGGTCTGTCGAAGTGTTGAGTTAAATATTCAGCTTCCTCAAAGGGCAGAAGCAGCAGACCACCTTGACAGGTTTGAGTGTTACAAAACCCAACAGCCACAAGGCCCAGAGGGAGTGGGCATGCAGGGGCTGGGAGGATGGAGCAGATGCTGTGCCCCTACACCCATCACTAGCAGTGCCTAAGCAATTGCCAGTAGCTCCAGATCTCTTTAAAACCTCAACCAGCCAAGCCAGTTTAGTGAAGCTTTCTTTTCCTTGGCTTATTTTCATAACACTTCCTGTAACTTGTTAGCAGAGCTGTCTGGGCCTCAACTGAGTACAGAATAATCCACTGACAAGAGATCTCCTTTAATTTCAGAGCTTATCTGAGGAATTCATGCTCAGAAGTAAAAAGGGAAAAGGAGAATCTTGGTCACCTTTACATATGCATCACTCTGCAGCCTTTAGCAGCCTGTAGTCTGTAGCACTGACAGACCAGAGAAAAATGTGGAGCAAAAAACATCAAGCTGCTTTAAATGACAGTGCATAAATTCACATGTATGTACTCATACTCACAAGTATATAATATTTATTATTGTACATTCACAGTCCTATCAGATGTTTTCATCTAAAATCTATTGCTTTGCTGAAGGAGGCAATGTTTCCAAAGAATAAAAGATGGAGAGGGATAGATACAGAAAATTCTCTTCATAAGGCTTTTATAAGGCTTATGACAGAAAAAGGCAGGCATCTCACCTCATGTTGTGGCAACATGCCATGCCATGTTATCATGCCAACTAAGAGAGTAATGGGGGGGACCTCGTCTGACCTTCTGCAACTAAAAACTTCACATTCTGTGTCTCACTGAAGTGAACTGAGAAGGCTGGAGGCTACGGCAGAGCCATGTTTTTATTTTTAGTCTCAGGTATCTTAACTTCCATCAGAGCAAATCCAACAAATGCAATGAGACCCTATGACATTGCCAGTCAGCACATTGTGTCAATCAAGGCTAGGCTTGGCATTTGACTCTGTGACTGCTCCCAAAGAAGACTCAAAGATATCAAAGTAGTGCTGCAATCTATGATTTACTGTGATTACTTTGTCTTAGTTGCACAGAAATGTGAAAAGCTGCAATGAGGACCAGCTAGGTATGTTTCTTCCCCCACAGCAGTGGATATTTTTAAATGTCATCCTCTAGACAGAAAACTAAAAGCTGGCACAACTGGTGCCCAACTTTTATTCCCAACAAATTCAAATGGCAGCTCAAACAACTACTTTTGTGATCACCTGTCCATTTCCTTTCTAGAGCAATAAAAACCGAGTGTAACAAAACTTCAAACCACCAAACATTCTGCAGTGACATCATCTATTTTAACTCCTGCAATATTCATTTTCCAGCCTATGGTGTACACAGTGTTGCCAAAAACAAAAGAGATTTTGGAATGAGAGCATGGCCCCTTATTTTCTTAGCAGTCCACAAAGAAGAAAAGAATATTGGGGATTTTTTTCCTGTAATGCTTTTAGCTGTCTTTTTAGTAATGACTGGGTAAAAACTTCTTGTCACTTAAAGGAAGGACATGTATTTAAAGGAGCAAAATTTCAAAAATTCTAGAACCTACAGCTTCAAAAGTAAATCCAAAACCCTTCAGGCATCAGACTACCAAAACTGCACTTGGGCATCTAAAATCACTGAGAGCACTTATAAAATAACCATTCAGATAAACCCAGGAGCAGGATAAGATATCCTGCTAAACTATTTTACTCATTTATCTCAGTGTGGGATATTGTTGTTTCTATGACGCTATGAATAACAAGAGAAAAAAGGAAGCTTGTATAGATTTAGCTGAGCCTGTGTATATGAATATATATATTTTTATAAACATATGCAGCATTTTATTCCTGTCTCTCCTGACTATAATTTTAACAGTGACCCCCAAACCTTCTCCACACTGACCCAAAGGTCAGTTATCACAAAATCTCAAAGTGGTTAAGGTTGGAACAGATCTCTGGAAGTCCTCCGGCCGAACCCCCTTGCTCAAGGAGGACCATACAAAGCCACTTGCTCAGGACTGTGTCCATATGGCTTTGGACTCCATCCAAGGATGCAGACTCCACATCCATTTGCTCTGGCAATTCTAGTGCTTTTTGCACTCCTAGGCATGAGAAGGTTTGCTTCCTCATAGCTCCCTAACAGAAAGAGTTAAGTTCTGATATCAAATGATGGCATTCACAAGCCAAAGTGCTACGGAGTTTTACCTGATGAAAGCAGCAGTTGCCTCTCTGCAGGATATGCACTAACTGAAATCATTGCACGGGCATTGATATAAAGGTGGGGCGAAGAGGGGAGGACTGGAGGAAAGATAAAAAGGAAAAAAAGAAAAAAATTAATTCCTGTAACATATCTAATGCCCCAGCTGCTTCAGAGCATCCGCTGAGCAAAATAGAGAACTGCAATGAAGAACTGAAGCAAATATAAAAAGTTCCAGCTGTGGAAATTATTACACAAATACTCATCCATATTTGTGTAGGTCCTGAGCAAATGTGTACCACAAATGTCCCCATCTTGGAAAATAAATTCATTCCTTAAGACAACAGATGCAATCAACATCCAGAGCCATTCTACAGAGAAGTGTAATGAAGTGTTTTCAGCAAAGAGTCTTAAAATGTGAAACTTCTTGTGCAAATGAAGTATACAGTTGCTATTCTCACTGAAGAAAGAAATGAGTCAACAGACCCTTTCAGAGAAAATTGTTTTGCTCACAGATATATGGATACTCCCACAGCAATAAGCACTGGCCTGTAAAATGGACTTTGAACCCTGTTTTCTTTCCCTTTTTAATGAATAGACACTGTGGGCAGCCCACAGCACAAACAACTACCTGAGCTGAACAGAATCGAGTATCAAGTTTACTTAGCTTTATTTGTTAACTGACTTTCTACTAATGAAGAAGCCTGTAAACATTTTTGTTGCAACCCATCAAGAAGGACTATTATCAGTGTCTCATAATGTCAGCTAGATTTATTGTTGTCTACTAGACATTCAACCAAATTAATAGCTCTGTGCACAATTTCACTGTAGCTATAATTTCGTATATAAGTCATATGCTGCATAAACATTTCTCAAGGAAAAAGGTCAGGTTATGCTCTGAAGGACAGTCTCTGCACCAACTTGCAAAACTCATGGAATAGCCATCACATTTTTCCCCATGCCAAGGGCCAAATTCTGATTTTGGCTGTTTTACTATCACATCCCTTGATATACACCAACATAAATGAGACAGATACAGATTGTTCTTCAAGGTTATTTGAGGAACACAGAGTTGAGACAGTCCTAAAGCAAATGGCCTTATTTCTTGCACAAATCATCACGTCATCCGTATGAAAAAAAAAAAAGTGCACCTTGGTCTGCAGGAGACTGGGGGGGACATGGCAACCCAGGTTCAGGAGAAGCTCCAATGCCCATTTTGCTTTCAGTGTTTAATATGACACTTTTTCATGTGACAGTCAAAAAGAAACTCAGACATGAATAATGAATTAAAATAGAATTGCAACTCCACCCAAAGCCTGAACTCCAACCCAAGCCCCTGACACCTGACATAATTGATAACTAATGCCACAATTTCTAATAAAAACAAATTTTAATCCTCTAAGGAGTTGCTACAAGGGAAACAACATAGGCAGTAATTATGTGAGGCTCAGGCAAGCAAATACTTCATCTTTTATTAATTCTATGCATTTAACAACTGAGCAAAGGACTTCCGTTTCCGTTCCTTCAGTGTATTGTGTGAAGATTTTTACCTTTGAAAAAGGAGGATGCTTTAGATCTTCCTCTTGGAGAAAAGAAAAACAACAAACTACAAAGCAAGGGACCTAAATATTGAACAATGAATTGCTGAACAATTCAGACACAGACTGAATGTTGAAGGGTTCAATCTTGAAGCATTATTTGCTAATTTTGGAGTAAATGTTTAACTACCAGAGTAAGATTTGCAAGTTTCTGATAAGGTTGATAATTCTGTGATAGATTGTATTATTTTGCTGTGATCTTTTTCAATGTCCTTCCTTCTTCTTCAGAAGTGTAATGTATTTGAGAGTTCAAAAAGCTACTTCAAAGGATTGTTCATTCTTTGTGGAGACACATCTTTTGAAGTAGGAAGGGAGAGAGAGCAAAAGCCATCTCTAAATTTTAGTTGAATCTCACATGCAAATTCTGGGACAAATTCAGGCATGAGGTCATTATGGCTACTATGTACATCTAAAAATGGCTGGCTCTATTTATCTGCAACGTAAGCATGTCAGTACACACAGCCTGGGCTGCCAGCATGCCTCCAAAGCCTGGAAAAGGCTCCAAAGCCTCCAAAGCAAAGGAAGTCCTGAATCAGGAAAGTGGAAGCAAGTGAGTGCCACTGCACTCATGCTCTGAGGTGTGATTGTCAAAAAGGAAGAGCTTGCAAATAACTGCAAACAGGCCCAACAAATAAAAGTCAAATAAGAATTGGATTTCTCTTCACTTTCACTGTAGCTGCAAAAAAATGTGGTCTAAACCCATTAACACACAGTGCTGTCTTTTAGCTCTTTAGATGGAAAACCGTTTTCCTGATATCCAACCTAAACCTCTCCCAACTCAGCTTCATGCCATTTACACAGTACTTCTCTTTTGTGGTCGTTGACATTCTCACATTTGGGATGCACTAGGCACTGCAGGGCAGCTGGTTGCAAAAAGGAGGTGAATTTAATCATCCCTCACTGAGCTTTACTTTACGTGTTGGATTTGATTAGGTATGAATACAGGAAATGCCTCTAGTAGATGGTATCTACAGGGAGTTAAAACAATCATGCATGGCTGCATTTTCCAAGTTTCAGAAGCAGACAACTGAAAGTGAAATGGCCTAAGATTCTTCTTGATCTTGAATCTTTGCTGAGTCCATTTAACAGTGAAGGGAGGGTGTGAGAGGGAATCTGTATTGCATTACGTTTTACTAACAGAGTGCTATTATACTGTGCATAAGTATCTGCAAATATAATTTCATGCTCTCTAACAAGACATGACAAAGATCATAATTTCCAGATTCAGAGAAAAGAATGGCATTAGATCAGAGGACTTTTAGCTGTCATGAAACCATAATGGTATGCATAGTTTTGTCCCTGTAATACGAACCACTGTGCAAGTATAAACCTTTCCAATACCATTGGGACTGTATCTGTTCCAATAAAGTCCTTTTAGCTGTCCTGTTTTGAAAGTCATCCCAGATGAAAGTAGACAAACCTGAGGGCAAAGAAAAGGATGAAATCCATCTCCAGAAGGTCAGTGAGTTTGTATTTCCATGGACAGTATAAGCAGTCAGAACCCTTGCTTCTGCCTCAGTGCCTTTTGCAGTTATTTATACATGTCAGCAATGATATCTCTTATAAAACAACCTCTTTCCAGAAGCTTGTGTCATCCCAGTGACAC
>WEIT01001784.1:13025-28281 GCA_013389985.1 Dryoscopus gambensis | reverse complement strand
GGTAGGGAATAAGACAAAAACTTTTCTGAAAGGATGAGAGTGTCAAGAGGATTAGTCATGATACTGAAGCGACTTAGGAAATCATTATGGAAAGTAATAACAGGAAAAGCTAGGATACAATATATGGGGCTGTAATTTGGTTGTGCAGAAGGTTCACGGGTAAAGCTGGGCTAGAAACTATTTCCAATGCAGCAATTAGACCATTCTCAGGCAAAAGAGATGAAGCTACATCAATTAAAGAGAAAAATACACACCATTGCTCCATCTGTCAAATCAAAGCAACCCCAAAGTTCAAAGTTGTGATTAATAAAACTTCTATATACTGAATCGGTTTTATCCAAACCTATTCCAGGATTCTCAGGAGTAATGATAACACCTAAAAAGATGCTGTGGAAGCAATTTCTTCTTTCTTAATTCCATAATTCAGAGAAGCATGGAAAAGCTGTAATATACATGTATAACCTTGAGTTCAAAAAGGTTCTAAAGCATTAGAGTAATTCTAGAAGAGTAGAGGACATAAAAAAGCTAGACAAGCAAGTTAACAGAAGTACACTGGCAGGGTTTCATATACCAATAGTCAGAGCCTCGCTACAGTGCAAAACACATACAAAAAATTTTGGCTTATTATCTTACTTGTGTGCATCAAGGTGGTGTATAAGAAAGCCATATTCATTGTATCAATCAGGATAATACACAAAATTACCAATTTCTGTTCCAAATAAAGCATTAAACATTTTAAAGCAAGGGACAACTATCAAGCATAAAAATATTCCTAGACATGAAGAATAATAAACAACGAAGAGAGACTGTATCTTATACAACCATACAATTCAAGAACTCCAAATAATTAATTTATTGACCATTATTTAAATGCATGCTTTTCAACATCTCTATGCATCAATTCATCCTAATGTCCTGATTATTTTTATATGCAACATGCATAAAGAATGTTAGTAAGCCTGAACACCTGTTTCTGCCTTCTTAAGCTTCAAGTAAAGGAACTACAATTTTCCACATTGTTCAGCTATTTATAAAATATGGTTAGGGCAATAAATTTTTTTAATGTTTTCAATATAATTGTGCTTATATACATGTAATGCATGTTTACATATATTAAATACTGTACTTATATATTTTAAGCAGTCCTCTCTTTTTTTTTAATGCTTTATGAAGGAAGATAAATTCTACGACCACTGTCCTCATGAAAACATGACCAAATTTTATTAGGAAACAAATCATTATGATTTTGTATTTCAATATACACAAAGGATGCTATAAATTTGTGCATCAGTCTCCATAATATATTAAAAATTATTTCCCAATTCAAACATACAAAGAACAGTAAAAATAGTATACTGTCTTAACAGCCAAGTTACTACTCCCTGCAGTTAAGTGTCCCAGTATAAAGCCAGCAGTTACTTGATATCATCATTGGTGATCGTATGTGAACGCCCCAAGAACAGCTGTCTTAAAATAAGCTGCATGTCCTCACACCATCACTGTCTTCCTCTGGATATGAATCCTTTAGAATATTAGCTCTAGCTCTCTGATCACACTGTATTTTTGGACAAAAATTTTCACTGCTTTATGCTACATGGGACAACACTATAGCAAATAGTGACTGAGAGGGGATCTCACCAATACATACAAGTATCTCAAAGGTGAGTGTCAGGAGGATGGGGCCAGACTCTTTTCAGTGGTGTCCAGCAACAGGATGAGGAGTGGTGGCCATAAACTAAAGCACAAGAAGTCCCGCCTCAACATGAGGCAGAACTTGTTTGCACTGAGGGTGGCAGAGCACTGCAACAGGCTACCCTGGGGAGGTTGTGGAGTCCCCATCTCTGGAGACACTCAAAACCCCCTTGGACGCACAGCTGTATAACCTGTTCTAGGCAACCCTGCCTTGGCAAAGGGGCTGCACTAGATCTCCAGAGGTCCCTTCTAGCTCTAACAATACCATGATTCTGTGAAATGCACTCCCAGCTATAGAAATTAATGCTATATTTTCACATGTGAAAGAACATCTACAGATGAAGTCCAGAAAGGAAATATGTGAACAACAAAACATGGCTTCTACGATCAAAGCACTGAATGGAAACCCAAGGGAGCCAGGACCCCTCATGAATCTACAACAAGCTTCCCAAGTAAAATTGGCATGCCATTTAAAAAAGTTAAAATTCCTTCTTTTTCTTTTTTTAAAAAATCCACTTTTTCATTTTAAAAGAGGGAAATCACAGCACCCTAAGATAATCAAGTGTTTCAATTCTGACATTCAACTCATTCACATTCTCCTTATCTTTGGCCTACAAAAATTCTGAATTCATAAATATTAGCATTCCAAAACAATCAACTGCCTACTGTGATAATTAACTAACATTTACAGGAATCAGATAACAGTAAGTATCATGAAGAAATCATCACCATTACTATCCTCAGAGGAATAAGCTGCAGAAGTAAGATCCCACTTGCCTGTGTTAATAGAGAAGGAAGCTCTTACAGTAAAAGGTCTTCCCCCAGAGGGTGGCTGGGCACTGGAACAGTCTTCCCAGGGCAGTGGTCACAGTGCCAGCCTGACAGAGTCCGAGATGCACTTGTACAATGCTCTCGGGTACCTAGTGTGACTCTTGGGGTATCCTGAGCAGGGCGAGGGGTTGGACTCAATGATCGTCACCTCTTCCAACTCAGCATATTCTATGATCCTATGACAGTTATCACTTCTATTACCAAATCCTAGCTTTTCACTTCCTTAAGAATTCAGATAAACATAACTTACGTACATATAACTGTTACACAACAGCTTATGACACTGGAAAATTATCAGTTATTTACCTCCTCCTGCTCTTTCAATAGGAAAACAAAATATTGCAGTGCATTTATGATTTAAAAATTATATTCAACTGCAGCACAGCAATCTCAGTGAGAACAGGTTTTAAAGTAAGCTTCAACTAGCACAAAAATAAGAAAACTTGTAATGTATTCTAGGCACTCCTCACAAAATTTAACCATTAAAAATTTTCAACACATTTTTAGAATTCTATGTAGTTCTCAATTAGAAAGACAAAGAATATGGTATCAGCAGGAGAGGTTGGTTGCTTTTTGGTTTTAGTAGCATGTTAAATCTTCAAACTCACCTTTCCACAACCAAGCTGACAGCTTGAGTAAGATCTGGTTTTGACACTTGGAGACGTTTCCAAAGAGACCACACAAATTCTTTATCAGCCTTAGAAATAGAAAAAAACCAGAAGATAAAAACACATTACATATATAATGCCTTTTACAGACTAAAAAAAGTTATACTGAGCATATTAAAAATACAATTACCAAAAAACCTCAGTTCTAGTGAGAATTCCCTGCAAGTTACTCACCATTCCATGAATGACAAAAACACAGCAAATGGTTCTCTTGAATAAATGAAGTTTTAACCATACAGAATTTTGAAGTAAAACAAACACCTACAATCAACATTAAAATAGTATGCAATGAAACACATGGCAGTAGAAATTATATTGCTCAAACAAGGCTGCCTTTTGCTGTATCTATTACTGTTCTAACACAGCTTCTATTAAATACTAAGGCTGCAATACATGCTTCAACATTAAGTTTTACTACATGCAGCTCTTTATTTCAAAATATGCAGTAAAACAGTCTTGTAACACACATTCATCTAACCTGCACATATATGTATACAGAAGTTTCTGAAAAAAAACCTCAAGTGGGAGCAAGAAAACAATGCTCTTTACAAAAAGACTTCAGAAAGTTTGTGAAAACTAGGTATCAGCTAAAACCTTTCCCAAATTTGTATTTTCTACTACACATTAGTTGTTGTTTTTCATTGGTGTCTTCTTATTCCAATATGATTTTATTACTGGAAGCACCAATATTAGTTATTTTACAATCCAAACCCATGTGCTAATTATATAAAATGTTAGGGGAGAAAAATAAAATCCAGCAAAAGATGAAGACCAGTAAGGAAATATATGTACATAAACCACAGTCCAGACTAGGATGAAACCTACTGAAACAATCTAACATAAAATTAGGAACTAATAAAGCCAAACTCATCATATTAGCAGCTAGGCCTATTCAACAGGCAAAAATAATGAGAGTGGAGCTATGTCTACTAGTTTTTTTGGAAATAGAGAATCATTTAGACTAGAGAAGACATTTATGGTCAATGCACCCAACCAGTAACCTAACATTGCCAAATCCACCACTAATCCCTACATGCCACATCTACATGGCTTTTAAAAGTCACCAGGGAGGAAAACTTCCCCCACTTCCCTGGGTAGCCTGTTCCAACACCTGACAAGAAATTCTTTCTACAGTCAACTCTAGATGTTAAAAACCAAATTGCCAGAAAGATCTTGTAATTCAAGACCATTATCAGCTTATGTAAAATGCACTACACCAGAAAGAATTAACCTTTCCAAAAGCAGAAAAATTTCAACTGTCTTTCATGGGTTGTGAACAGTTTTTAAAATGCTGTGTTTATTGACTTTCCAAACAAAATCAAACAATTAACAAAAAACTTTGTGCAAAAAGAAAAGAGGAACAAGGGGTTTTTAAAACACTTGGAAAAAACCACAATCCTTCTCTAACCAAACTGGGTTACTAACGTAAGGACTTTTTTCAATACCAAGTGACCCTACTGCATGTAAACAAACAGTAACTACCAGTTTCTATTATTATTAGTTACTATAAGTATTAGTTAACTGAACAATAACTGTGGTGCACTACAGGTGCACAACCACATTCATCTTCTGAAGAAAGGTAACACAAAACCTAAACTGTACACCATATAATTAGTAACTCAAATAACTTTGCATCAGTATCCAAAGCTTTGTTCAATACAAGTGCTAAAAATAGGTTAACTTTCAGGTCAGAATTAAGTCAAAAGATAAACACTGAGCACCATATTAACTGGGTTACTAAGCAAAAAAAAAAAGGACAACCTCTGATTTCGTGCTGTCACCTTATGCACTTAGTATACTGAACTTTTATGTATCAGTGGGAAAGACTATATAAAGTGTGCACTTGTTTCATGTCCTCAAAATAAAAGACACCATCTCCTGAAAATGCCTTGCCAGGCCACCCAAAGTGTTACAATAGCTATAGACTGTGAACCAGGCATGACCTACTGCTTCTTCTCAGGCAGAAACAGAATGAAAAATAAAAATACTTTTCAGATTTCGAAAAACTGCTGCAGGCTTCCAAAAAGCATTAGGATCTACACAGAAGCCGGATTCAGAGCAATTTTGACATCTAAAAAAATCTTGTGTTTATGGTGGAAAGGCGGGGCAGGGGGGGAACAAACAAGCAAAACAAACACACAAAAAACAAGCCACAAAGACAGACTAAACCTCACTAAATAATAGCAAAGAAAATGTGAATTCTTTTTAATTATTTCAAAGGACATTAAATCAGTAGTTCTTACAGCCTAAATGACAGTACTTTCACAGAAGCAACCAGGTTGGAAACAACCTCTGAGATCATCGAGTCCAAACTATGACTGAACACCACCATGTCAGCTAGACCACAGCACTGAGTGCCACACGCAGTCCTTCCTTAAACACCTCCAGGGATAGTGATTCCACCACCTCCCTGGGCAGCCCACTCCAATGCCCAGTCACTCTTTCTCCGAAGAAATTCTTCCTAATGTCCAACCTACACCTCTCCTGGCACAGCTTAAGCCTGTGTCCTCTTGTCCTGTCAACTGTCTGCCTGGGACAAGAGACCAACCCTCACCTGGCTACGGCCTCCTTTCAGGCAGTCGTACAGAATGATAAGTCTCCCGTGCAGTCTCCTTTTCTCCAGGCTAAAACAGCTCCCTCAGCCACTCCTCACAGGACTTGAGTACCCTTCACCAGCCTTGCTGCCTTTCAGTATAAGGAAATCTTTGAATCATAGTAACAGGAATAAACCACTGTATCTACTCCAATTTTTAAATAATTTTAATTCAAATTGCTGAGCTGATCAGAAATATGGAGAGCAGAAATGACATAACAGTGCAAGCACTGTTATACATTTAAGACAGAATTTGTTGCGTATTTTATACTAAACTGCCAAAAATCACTGACAAATTAGTCTAAGGACCATGAAATCATTACAGCAAAGAGGACACCCCATAGAACAAAGTGCTAATAGTATTCCACCTGAAAACACTCAGAAATCTTAAGTCAAGCAACAGTCAAAAGTTTCTTATGCTGATTGATGACCTCATGGCTATGTTTAGTTAGTTTTGTTTGCCTGTTTAAAGACTTGAATCTGCTTATAATCATGCTTCCTTAACTTTCCCTTCCACTGTCCTGAATACAAAACCACAGACGTAGCTGTTGGGTTTTCTGCTTATTTTTTTATATGGTAGAAGAGCTGAGACCCTTGGGCTTCCATATAACTCTAAGAAGCACTATCAAACACCATGAGACTCCTTACAAGCAACGGTGTCTGCTTTTTGTCCTACCATGCAGATTCCTATACATTTCCAGTCCCAGCTGGGAAAGTTTGGGCACCCTAAGAACACGGAATAGTGCACAACTTTCAGACACATACTTCTAAGCACAGTTTTCCTCCATTACAAAAAAGAAAAGCCAAAAAAATTAGGAAACCACAGTAAGAGGTATTGAACTGTTCTTAATGAACTAATATATACATGTATGTACAATAAGAGAGGTCTTCACATCCCTCCTATAATTTTTGCTGAGTTTACAGCATGTATTGAGCCTCTGGCAGCTGAGTTTCTACCTAAACTATGCAAAATCTCCCTCTGATAATATAAATACAAAATATGACGTTTCAAAGAACATTCCTAATAAGAACACAAACACTCAGGTACGAGCCAGCTCTTTTAACTACATAGGCAGTTTGATTTAACCTTCAAGTACCTGTAACTATTCCCGTCATATTCCACTATGGGGAACTGCGAAGAGTTCTTTTGAAAACGGGTGGTTGGGAATGGAATGAAGCCAAATAAGGCAAACCTTGTATCTCAGAACCGTTTATTGATAACAAAAGGAGAGGGAAAAGGAATTGTCCATGCGGAAGAGGGCTCAAAAAGACAGAAAAGAAGAAAGGAAAATGGAAAAGGACTAGGGGAGAGGAGACAGAGGGCCCAGACAAAAGGACGGCATGACCACCACTAGTGCTGGCTTCCGCGCAGCAGACAGGTGTGCGCACTGCCAGCCTGTCTGCGGCCGGGCTGGGTGTTAGGGAGCCTGCGCAGCGCCCGGAGCGGCGCGGCTCCACAAGCGTGGCTCGCACGGCGACAGCACCAGACACGCGGTGAGTGGGGTGGTCGGACAGGACGACGAGGACCTTGGACAGGGCTGCGGCGACTGGCTGGATCGGGGCTACAGGGCGGGAGGTGATGGCTGGATCGGCGTGGCGGCAGAGTTGGATGCAGGCAAGGACGCGGGGCGAAGGGGCAGGAAGGCGGTCAGGAGCACAGGAGGGCAGGGCAGGTGCGAGGGCGAGCCAGCAGGCAGGCAGAAGGCAGGCGGGCTGGGGCCAGGGCAAAAGAGGGAGTGAGCGGGACCAGTGAACTGCAGCGAGCCCCAGCGAACAGCAGCAGAGTCCCCAGCGAGCAGCAGTGAGCCCCGGTGAGCAGCAGCAGAGCGACACAGTTGTTTTTTATACCCCCCCCGCTCCTCCCAAAGTCTGCCTGTTGGCAGTCTAGTTCAACCTTCCTGTGCCGTCCATTGGTGTGGCTTGCAACCTGGTTGGAGAAGCCTCTCCACGGTTGTCTCTTAGTGCCTGCCTCGTGTGGGGTGTTGCCAGGTGAAGTCTCCCCAGAGAGGAGGTCTCCTCCACTCCCGGCTGCCTCCTGCAAGTGGCACATGTGCACCCCTCCTCCACATGCCTCTGACAGCCTTGATAACCAGAGCTGAGGGAAACTAAAATGGCTCATCACAATTCCTCAAACAGACTGCTTTAAAAGTTGTCCAAAGAAGAGTAAAATCAGCCACAAATTGTACTCATGTCAGTGAAATTGCCACTCCTTACATAATTAAGTTCTGCAACACTTCTGTCTGTGCTAAAAGAGCAGTAGATGAAACAATATAATAAAACGAACTGTAAAAATAAAAAATCTTCCTTGCAAATAAGGACTATTGAATGGGCACTGAACAAACTTCAAAGAAACAGCTACACAGAACAGGCTAAGAGGTGCCATTAAATAATAAATAACAACCATGACCACAAAATACAAATCAAAACCTCCACAAATCCAATGGAAGTAAGTGAAAAGTCACTGGAATTTCCAAAACGGCAAACCAATGATATTTCAATACATGTTATGTGTTTTTGATGATGACAAACTGGTATTTAAAGTTACTACAGGAAATTAGGAATGAGCACATGTCGTGGGGTGACTGTATGATGCTGTATTCCCTATCATCTACACTATGCCAGACATGAATCCTGTGCCTTCCTGTGTTTTTAAGCTGTTTCTCAGGAGAGGGGGGAGAGAAGCCAGAATTTTCTTTTTCAAAGCAGTTTGTGCTCAAGGACACACACTCCCCTGCGTTCCTGCAGTGGAGAGGAGGAAGCATGTTCCTGCTTTTAAGCCAGCTCTCAGCTCCTTTTCTTAGGAGAGAGACAGAGTTAAAACTCTTTGCTTTGTTAGCTAGCTTCTTGTTCATAGCTAAAGCAAGGAGTTTCCTGGGACTTTGGCCTCTTCTTCTTCTTGTCTTCTGGACTGCTCTGCAACACAAGAACATCACCGGGAGGCCCTGCACTGTGGCCTGGAGCGGCCCACACTAAACCCCAGCTCCAGAGAGGAGAGGAGCCACATCTACAAATCTACCGAGGTCTTCTCTATAGCGAGAGGTTTTATTATTTTACATTATTCATTCTTTTTTACCGTGCCTGCGTGCACTTTGCTTGTTAAATAAACAGGATTTTTCACTTTCCTCCGAGGAATTTCTTTCGGAACCTGGTGGGGGAGGGGCTGCTGAAATCTGCTTTCTAACAGAGGGATGTTCATTTCGGACGTTTTTTCCTCCAAATTTGTCTCAAACCAAGACAAGTACACACAGCACTATAAAGTAATGCTGCAGTTATAAATCATCATATGCCTTTCACTATCTACTCAATATGTACTTGAACTTCTCCAAAAGCACACAAAACTGAGCAATGTCCACCTAAGTGTACTTCTGCCAAAAGAATAAGGATGCAAATGCATCTTCAAACACGTGCTACTAGTAAAGAAGAAAACCCAACCAACCAAACAAAAAACCACAACTTCATCTGCAGTTAAAAACAAGAGAACTTTACTTCACAAAAAGAAGGTTTATACAGAAATGTACGAAATTTTTCATTATGACAACAAAATATTACTAAGAAATTAGTCGAGGAGTTGAGTTACCATATGTGACTTTCTTACCTTTAACATGCCAAACATTTTAATAGCTATTTCATTTAAATCTAAGTAAAATGATTAATTAAGCATCTTGTACAATGGAATGAGTATTAGTTAGAAATTATTATAGTTTTAAGATGAAAAGAAGTTCTTTTTAAGCTCTTGGCAGAACTCATGGACTTGGTAAAGCTTTTCCCTGAATGGCCCTGGGAGCCAAACAATTTCTATGGAAAAAAGACTGCTTATACTGTCTGAAGTTGGCACAGAAAACACTGCAGCTGTCAAGGCCTGGGATGTATCAATCTTCAGCTTACCTAAAGAACATTCAGCCTACTCAAGTGCATGTTAACAGCTTAAGAGGTCAGCAAGAGTGTACCTTGAACAGCTGAGATCTTATATAAAATCAAAATACAGATGTCATTTGAAAGCTAGCAAAATTGCTCATTACTTACAACATTTCTAATGTCAGATAAAGATGCTAACCCTGCAATCAAGTTTGCATGCCAGAACTAAAATACTCTGAAAAAAGAAGACAGCACATTGTGTATTCCCTGAAAAGTGACCTTTTTCCCCTCAGTCTACAGTGAAAGTGACTGTAGTTCATCATACTGAAAGACAAACAGAAATGCATACTACCTTAGGCTTTGAAAGTGTTCTTTGCGAAGTAAACTGGATTTTTTTCTTACTGATTTTTACAGCAGCAAGCTCATAATCACTGACAAAAGATAAGCCACTATCAAGCATTATATGGCCTAACTAGCTACAGCATGAGTATGTTATCAAGTGAAGCTGTGAATTTATAAAACATCAGCACAAATCATAAAACGAAGAATGCCTCTTACTTACAAGCAGGAAAAGACAAATACCCTTATTTAAAACATTTTATCTTCCTTTTGGAAGGGAGTTCCAAGCATAAATATTTCACTGGCTATTTGATATCGGAAGTACCTAAAACTGTATGAATACTGCAGTTATTTGTCTAATGGAAAGTCAGAACCATAGAATCTTTCAAATATTTTTATACTGCTTTATCACAGAGAATTAGCTGGTATCTTTTATGTAAAGTAATGATACTGAATTGCTGAACTAAAACTTTTAAATTAGCAGTTAAACGAGTACCAAAAGCATAAGCAGTACCTTTTTTCTTTTTTAATCTCACAGAAACTACACATTCATAACAGTTTGGGTATTAAATATACAAGTAAGTTTAGTTTTTTGTTTAGATGCATATAATGCACTGTGTTCAGAACAAGGATAAACTGAAAAACTTCCCCCCTTTAACACAAATTCATACATGAAGCATCTCAGTTACCTGCAATTTGAAATCAGTACTCTTTTTGATGTTTCACTGTATTAATTCCTAAGCATGTTAACTACTGTTAAGTGTTCCTATCATACGTCAAATCTTTGCAGCATTACAAATTATTATTCACTTACTATTATTCATCTTCTCAAATCTGAACGAGAATACCTCCACAGCAGAAAAACAACAAAACACAAACCCCAACCTCTTCAAGCTCAACCCAAACAACCTATTCTCCACCCTCACCTCTCCAATCATCACTTCAAAAATACAGGACACAAACTCTCATTTTAGTTCTTTAATCAGTCTATATCCCCAAGTGGGGAAATGAAACAGTTGGGAGGACAGAGGGAGCTATTGGTTTACTGTTAATTTTTAGTAAGAACTCTGTAATAATTACATACTGATAATTTTCTCTGCTACGAATTGAGTATTTCAAAACACATGATTGTCAGGCTGGAAAAATTTGTACAGAAATCAAAATACTACATAGCATGGGGCATGAGGGGGGAATGCACGAAATAACCTGGCTGGTATAAGCACTGAAAACCATGTAATAAAATTTTTACTATGGATTGTTTTGGCCTCCCCTAACATCTAGGATAGACTAGTACACTTTCAACTAAACAGCTGAAGCCTTTCATCAAGCTGATAATATACACTTCACATGCAAGTGACAGACTTGCCTCTTTTTTGATGTCTCAGAAGACTTTTAAAACTTATACTGCTGCGTACTGTCAGCTCAGACTCATTTCACCCTGCTGTGCCAGTGTTTCTCTGTGTTTTCCAGTCACATATTGCATTCCTAAATAAGAGGAATTCTCTTTACAATCCAGTCCTGCTGAGTGGTCACAACAAAATACACCCTTATTCTTTAGAGAATCTATCTTTGAGGTGCGGTGCTTTTCAACAACCTAAAAAGTAACCAAAAGATAGACCAGTAACTCAGAAGAAAACGTAAAGAGTCTTAGACATACCAGGCTCTTAAAATAATACTGTGTTATTTTCAGGTTCACAGAAATCACTCACACACAGTATGCAGTGTTAACATCTAACTACCACATAGAAATTTGTAAGAGGGCTGTAGGTGACTCAACCAGACTGACTGCTTTTTTTAAGAGATGTCATCAGCAATCAAGACTATTTTCCCCCATCCCCTCAACTCCTTAATGTTGCAGCATAAGTGAGATACGATCAACATGTAAATGTATCATAGTAAAAAAAGAAGTTTCATGTATATTCAAAGCGTTATTTTCTATTCAAAGAAATTCCTGTTACCTTGTCTCTGTTGGTAGTTCTGACAACAAATATACATTTGATTAAAAAAAGGAAAAATGTAATCTACTGCTTTACTTACACTTGTGTGTAAACATACATACAGACACACACACACACGCTCCCTTAGAAACTGAATTCTTACTCATTACTCTGTTGAACGCAAACAGGTACCATAAAAATAATATAGTGTTGTCACTGTTGTGATGTCAATGCCCTAATAGTGGTCTAACCAAAAATACCACCCAACTTACACTAAAAGATTCTGTCATTACACATGATTTAATCATCATACTCTCAGATTTGTCCATCAGTGTAAGAAAAAGACAGCTATGTACTTAACGGAGTAATTTTATTACATCTTTTTAATTGACATAAATAACTGACTTATTGTGGCATCAATGGACAAGAAATACAAAGAATCTCCTGGTCATGGCATAGTCAAAGAATTAACATCACCAAAGGCGGAGCAGTACCATCACAGAAGGAAGGGACAAAAACAAACATCCATTCACTGGTGGACAGAACCTATTAGATAGACATGGACCTATTATACACAATGCCAACCTCACTGAATAGCAAAAAGTAAATTACTTTCTTCTTCAGTGAGCACACAGGATGCTCTGCTTCCCTTCATTCACTACAACAGCGTTCTACCAACAGCTGCTTTTTTCTGAGTACTCAACACTGGAGATGAGGCACTTGGTGAAGGCAAGAAATCTTTTCAAAAAGGAGAAATGTGAGAAATCAAAAGCTTTCTTTTATCCCTTTCTAGATCACGCATAGGATAAGTGATCTGCCAGCTTTCATTTCAAGCTATAACCTTCTAAACTACTTCAATTAAAACTAACCCCAGTCATTGAAGTAATTTAGATGGTAGATGCACAGTTGGATAGGACATGAATTTTCTAAGTCACATTACTGCTTTCTGTAAGCACTACAAGTCTGAGAGTTACTTTAACAACTCCATCACTTATATGAGAGCACAGGATAATTTCAAAGCTTCAGCACAGTTCTCAAGAGTTAATTTTGTTTAAATGTAATGCTCCAGATTAATATAATCATAATGTACCTGTGATTTTCAATGCATTCAAGAATACAGGAATGCAAAAATGATTTTATTTTACAGACAATATAACCATATGCATACATTTGGGTATATTCACTCTGAATTACCGTGACTAACCAAGTGCAATTTGGGTCCATTATGTCAAGTGTGCCAGAAATGACATTGTATTATTTTCCAAATCCTGTAAAACTGTGGACAAATAGGAGAATACTTGCATATCTCTTAAGTCATGAGCTAAACTTAAAATAGTTGAAACAATGCACTCAAATACAGCAAAGGACAAGACTATCTGAAGACACTTCAGAACAGCATACCTCCTTCCCAAACCAAAAGTGTTAGATGGGAAAACTAGACCAGCTATAGTCAGTCATTCTCCTCTATGCTGAATCTGTAACTACATAGTAAACATTAACATTAAAGTGTGTTCTAGAGGCCTCCTCAGTGCATTTAGGAAAATTACAAAAGCCTAAATCTCTGCACAGAAAATGCAACTTCCTTTACTGACAAATAGCAATGCTTTGTTGTTCCCATAACAGGTTATTCTTTTGCAGTCATGTCTATTTTATGGCAGTCAGACGAAGACCCCAGTGACTGGATAAAAGGGAGTTTCATGTCTTTTTTTAAGAAGGGTAAAAAGGATTGTGGGAACCAGCAATCTGTAAGCACTACTGTGCTGCCCAGTAAAATCATGGAACAGGACCCCCTGGAAGCTATGACAAGTTGCATGGATGACAAGAAAATGCTTAAGAGACAGACAACGTACTTCACTAAGGGCAAACCATGCCAGATAACGTAATGGTCCTACATCCTATGAATGTCACCTACCTACACTTCCGTAAAGCCTTTGATACAGTCTCCCACAACATTCTTGCCATTTCACTGGAGAGCTAATGGGCTTGATAGATGGACTACTAGATGAATAACAAATGGGCTGGATGTCTCTGTCCAGAGGATTACAGTGTACAGCTCTGTGTCCACATGGAAACCAAACCTAAGTGATGTTCTGCCAGGGTTTATACAGTACTGTTTAATATCTTCCTAATTACAGCTTCATGATATAAACAGTACCAAGCTGAGCAGTGCAGTTTCTAAACCAGTAGGAAGAGATGCCATCCAGAGGGAGTGACATTGACATGCTTGAAAATCTCGAAACAAGACACAAGTGCAAGGTCTTGCACCTGGGTTGGGCAAAGCCCAGTATCAATACAGACTGTGGGATGAATTGATTGAGAGGAGTCCTGTGGAAAAGGACTTGCATGAACTGCAGGACAAAATGCTGAACATGAGCCAGCAGCATGCAGTTGCAGACCGGAAGCCACCTGTATCCGGGACCCACCAGGTCACAGGTGACAACTACTGTGACAATTACAACTCTCTAGTCAGCTGTTGTGATACCCTACTTGGAGTGCTGTGTCCAGCTCTGTGGACCCCAGCACCACAACGACATGGCCGTATCAGCACAGGTCATAGTAGGGCCACAAAACTGATGAGAGGTGTGGAACACCTTTCCTGTGAAAACAGGATGAAAGAGTTGGGTTTGTGCTGCCTGGAAAATGCATATAAGGGTCCCAATTGCAGCCTTCCAATACCTAAAGGGTGCTTGTAAGACAGGCAGACTTTACCAATGCCTGAAGTAACAGAAGGGTCAGCAGTTTTAAACTATACCCTTTTCAATTTAAAAATATTTAAATTTAGATTAAGTATAGATTCAGATTGAACATACAGAAGTGTGGACAACAAAGTGGTGTGGCAATGCAAGACAACTGCAGATCCCCCATCATAGAAGTGTTAAAAGACATGCTGGGTAGGGTTTTAAGCAACATGACCTACTGAAAGACATTCCTGGCCAGGAAGGCTGGACTACATGATCTTTAAAGGTTGTTCCAACCCAAGTGTCATGGTTAGACACTGGACACCATGCCAGTGCCCCATGAAAATATATTTTTTACTAATAATGGTTGTGAGATGTGATCAGGAACAGAGCAGAGCAGGCTCAGACTTAGGAATAGGAAAAAACTTTAATAAACTACATTAAAGGAAAGAAACACACAGGGAACATGAAAACTCTCAGAAACATTCCTCCTCCTCCCAACTTCCACCCTTCCCACAATTAGACAAAACCTTGGATTTCCTGTTCGGTTAACAATACTTAAATAATCATTTCCCAGTTCATCTAAGAGAGGAGTCTCTCTTGCAAACCATAGTGTCCTTCCATGTCTGGTGCTCTCACCACCAATCCATGGACCAAGACTGC
>WEIT01001776.1:866-14044 GCA_013389985.1 Dryoscopus gambensis | reverse complement strand
TCCATGTTAAATTTTTTTCTTTACACTTTAATCCTTTTTTTTTTTTAATTGAGTTTGAGGATGTTTTTTATATTACTCTTTTGCTCTTTCTGTTTTTATGTTACTGTTTTGAGTTTTTTTATCTCTGGGATAAAAATTAAACCGTGAAAAGACATGAGTTTTCCTGTTTTACATGGATGCCATACCAATTCCAGTAACTTCATGCTGGGAGTCAAATTCAAATTCTTTATTCTTTGAAGCCAAGCAGGCCCTCAGAGCAGCATCATGGCAGGCATTTGAGAGTATACTGAGAGTCTGCTTGGTTCTCTACTCTGTCTGCCTCTGTGCAGACTCTCTTGGCTGCTGAACTGCCTCTGTCTATGCCTCAGCTTTAAATACAGGCAGTTACCTTCTAGCAGCTGTTATCAGCTCCTGTATGTTACACTTTGCTGGTGTTTCTTTCACTTGTGTATAGAATTATACAATTGCTTTTTCAGTTAAGCTGAAAACACTTAAACTAAGTTAAGTGTTTTAAACAGAAAGATATGACAAACTGCACTGAAAATTTTTTTTTGAGAAATTCATGTGTAATGATTCTAATAAATTTATGCTAGTGCAGGGTGTTACTTCAGGCTCCCTAATCATCAAGATGCATTTTGAGATGGGATGCTTCTTCTAAAATACATATTTTCCTTTATCTGAAAGTTATTTATGAGTAATGTGGAGAACACTGATGGTTTAATGCAGGAATTATGTCTGAAATGTATAGCCTTATAATGAATGTGGCCTCTGGCCTTCAATACTATGAAACACTGCAAATGCTGAAAAATCACTTGGTTAAACTAAGAACAGTATCTTAACACAAAACAAATTTCAAGTAAGTATGTCAAAAAAGGCATGTGACTCATGTTCTAGGAAATTCTCCATTATTGACTGTAGGAACACAGTGTAAAAGGGGTGCTCTGTTTTATGCACAGATCGGGAGACACCCTGTAATACAGGGAGTGAAGGGGATCTTGGTTGTGCCAGGAAGAGGCAGCCGGGTTTAGCATGAGCTGGAAACAGTGTGAGGAAGCTGTTATCTGGCTGGATGCACCATCTGATAGTGTTGGGCACCTGCTGTGTCAATGGCCACTGCACATCATGCACATCTGACATCAGCATCTCAAAATATCTTTAAAAGTAAATTAGAAACATAGTAACCTGCTAAGCAGTGCAGTCCAAAAGATGTATGAAATGCTGAATAAATAATTAGAAAGTCCTGCTGTGATTAAAATAAAAACCTAAATATTTTTGTTAAGGCAGGTATAATTTTTCAGCTGGTATAAATCAATAGTTTAAATGAAACTGTTCTAATTTACTACAGTTGGATATCTGGTCTGTTACTTGCTAATTTGTGTCAAATGCCCAGCTGTGCTACCATCATCTCCAGAAATATTCAGATCCTAATTGAGAGTATAAAGAACTGAGAGAAGTTAGAAATTCTGTTTGCAGGAGTCTGACCCAACTGACTTCATTGATAACACATGTGATAGAGGTATACTAAATATGGAGGGATAAAAGAAGGAAACTTCCAAAGACACATTTAGGGGAAATCCTTTAAAGACACATCTTTGTCTTTTTTTACCCCCAAAAGAAAACAAAACCCACAAAACCCCTCTTATATTCGCGAACTATTCAGAATGAAAAGGACTCTAATGTTACTAAAACCAATCTTACCACTGGCAGAAGCATCAAAAATCTCATGAAGAGTATTTTTTAACTATAATACAATTTGAAGAAATTGATTCCTCAGAGTCTATAAAGTCTTCTATTACAATGACAGTCACAGTGTAAAGACATACAAAAAATCTCATGCCACGGAGCTACTTATTCTCATAATTTTCTTACTGGATGACTTAGTATTTCGCATAAGAAAATCATGGCTTCTACTTCAGTATTTTGCAAGCTGTCAAAAAAGCTTATGAATCTGATGATGAAGTACAAACAAAATCAGTCATTATATTGATGGAAACAATGGTAGTTTGGCTACCCAGCCAAGAAAAAGCATACTTACTTGGAATAAATGGAATATGCAGTGCTTTGTTGTAAAGAAATGAGGTAACTGAAACCTACCTAATTGAATGGCAAGTCATAGAGGCAGCATTACTACTGTTTTCTGCTACTGTATTGGCTATATGAAGTATCTAGATTGCTGTAAATACTGTAAGATTTGACTAGCATAAAATAGTATCACTCCTGAAATTCTAGTTCTTAATAATGTAGAGGTGGTCAGAGCCACAACCATATGACAAGACAGTAATAAACAAAGCACTGTTTTCATAAATAATCCCATATGAAGAATTATATTGTGATAATTGCTTTATTTTGAAATAATATGATAGACATTAAAAAATGTTTGCAGGGCCTTCCATTATAAGTAGTTGAACTCCATGTCAGTAGGATTTGAGACAATGTCCGTAATGTGGGCTCAGTGAATTTTCTACAGAGTCCCTTATTCTCTAACATAATGACATTTACCATTAAAAAGAAGAAGCCAAATGAGTAGTTTAAATTCTTTGTTTAAAAATGATGTTCATCAGTCCTGGGTCACAAAAGCCCAGAATTCAAGTACTGAAGAAAATGTGAAGATTATAATTGTTGTTAAAAATGAGACAGCTCTGAATTATCTTTAAGGAAAAGATAATTTATTGTCACGTTTTTAAAATAAAGTTTGAAAATAAAAGTATAAAAAGCCCGGGGCGGGGATTGGAGACACTTCATGTCCTGCAGGGCGATGAACCCAAGCTCTAGGATTAGGCAGTGCTGCCTTGTGTGTTAGGATTCCCCAAGGTGGGGGAGGGGCTGACCAAGGGCAGCACCGGGCTCCTCGAGTGGCTAGTCCACACGAAGACAAGGCCAAGAATGCGCGCTGAAGTTTGTGAGTTCGGTCTTTTATACAGTTTTTAAAGAGTCCTCGGCTCCGCCTCCGGTCCGCCTACACTCCGCCTCTTCGGTGTTCTCTGGTTGGACGATGTTAGGATGAGGTAAGGATGTTCTGTCCAATGGCTCTTCTGCTGCTAGGGGTGATGTCACTGCTGCTCGATGGCAGGAACAGTCCCTCATTAGTATTCATGGTTGCTATGGTAGCAACCTGCAGTCCGTTGGAAGAGTCTCTAGAAATAGCTTGTGCCTCTTAATATCGGGCTTTAACTTGGGCTATTTCTTGAATGGGGAAACTTAATACAAGCTTTTATACATACATAAAATAATTATAAAAATAATATTTTAACATAAACAGTGTGTACATACACCAAATCAACTAATGACATTAAATAAATTTGTAATTGGCTCATTGTAACATTAAAACTAGGGGCATGTAACTGGGATTTCTTTAACAATTAACAGGGGTATAAACATGGTTTTTAACATCTCATTAACAAGTTTCCTAATCACTGAACAATTTATAACTGCTTAACATTCTTTTAATTACTTGTAATTACTTAACCAAACATACAAAAGCCAACTAACCAACTTCATATATAACAATTGTGAAGTTCTATTTTTGTAAGGAAAATACTCAATGCCCAGAGTGCCCGGGAAGTTTGCTGAAGTGATTCTGGAGACCTTGTCAGTTTCCTCTTCAAAAACAGAAAAGTCAAGGAAGCTGAGGGGATTCATAGATGAAATAAAAAACCTGCTGAGCAATGGGATTCAAAGAGGAAGAAAAATAATGACTTTAAATTATTCAGTTTCTAGATTAAATTGAATTAACAATTTCATTATTTTCCTGAATGCGTATATGTCATTTCTTATTTTCTCACTATGGGAAAGTTGCATGACTGTCATTTTTTCTAAAATGCCTAAAAATAACAAGAGAAATAAATCGTGAAAATTTAAGTACAGCTAATTGTGATGTATGTTGCAAAACATAGGGAAATCTTATTTTATGCTTACATTCATGCCAATAATAATTTGAAATGAGGTAGTGCTGCTTAGATGACATTTGAGAATGACTGATCTTACTAATCTCAGATGATTATTTATTCATGCAATTTGACATAGTTTGTGGTCTATTCTGGCCCTTAGGAAAATACTGCAAAGCAGTGACAAGGTGCACTGACAAATGAACATACTGAGGCTTGTAAAATGGTTTCTAAAGCTGTTACTCGCTCCATTTTCTCACATGGCACATAATAATTCTGACCATTTAAAAACTGATGCAGCTTCTAAATAATTACAGTTGAGTTAACCCTTCTGTACCTGTTCATGGTTAACCAAATAAGGCAGCGAAAGAAGCAGTAGAAAATGAATTCTTCAGACCTTATCTTTTGGTTTTCTTTAATTTTGTGTCATAGAAATTTTTAAGTCTGTTTTCAAATACTTTGGATAACAGTATTTGTTTGGCTTTTTTGGAAAGCAAATCTGTTTAGGCCTTGAATACAGTCTTGCTCAGATCACTGTAGATTTTTATATACATATATATTTTTAAATAACTTTCATAAAGATAAGAAGCCATACCCATCTAAATATCTCCTGTGTATCCAGTAAATTAGAACCTAGGTAACATTCTCAAGTATAATTCCAGCTCTTGTTCATGAAACTTTTGAACCTTGATGCATTTTGTGTTAACTACAGCCAGAAAGAAGGTTCTAATCAGCAGAATTTTAAAGGAATTGTGTAGCTTTGATTTGTTTGCTTCTATGGGACTTCACCTTTTTTATCCCCACAGTCTGGTTTTTTTTTTTTTCCTGTTCTTTCTCCACTTTCCCACTTCTTCATTTGCCTTTTTTTTTTTTTTTTGGCTATGGTTGCTTGGCAGCAGGATAATTGCTGTGGTTTTGTGCATTCTGCATTTTTGCCTCTCTGTTTAATGGGGCCATATTGGCTTTCTCTCTTGTTGGTACACTGTGGGTCAAGTGTAGGCGTGTGCATGCTTTACAAATTTATCCCCATCATTGCTGATGTCTGTCCAAGATGTTAGTAGCTGGTGGTTTTGTCTGAGGGACACTTCAAGCTGTAATTCTTGAGGGCAAATCACTTTTTGTTTCTTTTGTTCATTTATAATGAGAGACTGAAATGGAGCTGAAATAATTCCTTCAATGAAAACATTAACCAGACCCTGCTATTGTGATTGTTTAAGAAGTGAAAATAATTAGCACAAACTGACATTTCCTTAACAGAGCTTTGAAAGAAGTCAGGACATTACCATTAAGATCATAATGAATTCAGTCTCTGTGGAAAGGCAAGGAGGAAAGAAAAAAAGATTAAATATATTTCAAGACTAGCAAAAAGATGTCTGGTGGGAACATTCTACTGTTGAATAAAGCATTCCCTTGGGAAATACATTGCTATTTGGGTTTGTATTTTAAGGCACCATGTGAGTATCTTCAGAGAAGCCTAACAAGAATCTCCTTCTCTCTTTAAAAATTCTAAACCTACAAACCAAGTACAAAAAGTAGCCAGTTTCCTAAGAGACTGGCTGTTAATTCAGGAACTATAATTTCATCACTGTTTGGAAAGACTTGAACTGGAAAGCAATATTGTTGATTATCAAGTCTCAGGAAAAAAATGTTTTCCAGCAGGGTAAATACTTTTTGTTTGTTCGTTTCTTTTATATAGCTTTTCCTGCCCGGGACATACAATCCTATTTTGAACTATGAGAAGAAGATATTGCAGTAGTAAAAAAGTTGTCTTGGAATTGATTTAGTCCATAAATATATATAACCCTTTCTTCCATTTAAAAGACAGTTAGCAAGCTGAGAATCAAAGCCATAAAACCTAAGGGTTGTAAGGCAAGAGTGAGTCATTAGGCATCCACGAAAATTGTGAATCCATTGTGAAAGTGACCTCTAAAGGTTACCTTAAAAAAAAAAATTCGGCATGAACAAAGAGAACTTCCGTTCAAACCTTACTTACAGGAAAGATAGAAAGAAATATTCTGACAGCATTTAGCTTAGGCCTGGGACAGTCTCTTCCACCTTCAGCTGAGATGCTGAACCTTTGCCAAGGGCAATAAAGAACTGAAGGTGAAGAACTGACCACAGTTAATAGGCTGAGAATCTGACTACTTTGTTATGCCCTCTCTGTTCACTGTGACTGCATGAAAGTGGTGTGTACAATCACCTGAGTATTATTCTGCCTTTGCACATGGTAATAAATATTTTCTGTATAGTGCACCACTCCAGCATACCTGTAATGGAGAGGCTCATATGAAAACTAGACTCACATGAGCACATTTGTCACAGGACTATGCACTGGGGCTGTCACAGGACATTAAGTACTGGGAGCTTAATGTCATCACATGTGGATGATTTATTAAAATAGCCCACAATTTTCTTTAACTTTCTAACAGTGACCTAGAAATGAAACATATCTCATCTAACCTCATAGAAATGAAAGAAAAATAAAAGCTTTGGTTTTTTGTTTTGGCAATAAAACCATTTACTTGAACTAATACAAAGAAAATTAAATTTCATGGAAGGGAAGGGACTTTCCATGGGGAGAAGAGTCGTCTTCACAGCTCTAGGGTCCAATCTGTGAGACAGAAATTATGAAAAAGAAAGAAAAATCTAAGGTAGAGCTGTTGCTACCTCTGTCCAGATACCAGATTTTTACTTTGGATTCTACCTTCTCTCTCACATGGATTCTTCAAGTTTTTGGTTTAAAGCAAGAATTGACTCCATGAGAGCAAACACTTCAAATCTTAAACCCTATTACAAATGCATTGACACAGTCTCTGTGTTCACATGAATCTGCATATTTCCCTGTGGGGCTTAAAAGTTCATTTGGAAAATTTTGAACATTTCTGAAACATATAATAAGGAAGCATAGCACTTGGAGAATTATGTTGTTAATTAAATGGGGTAGTATCTCCTTTAGGATGTATTTCTCTTAAAAACATAGAGTGCTCATATGCAAGAAATTCTCAGAAGGCGACACGTAGAATAGGTTTTAAATTGTGCATAACTTTCTGGGTCTCCATGGAGGAATTAAAAGTGTTCAGAATGATTAACAGTGGTAGTATTGGGCTGTAATGTGTCTGCATATCTTAAATTCTTACATGGACTTTGGTAAAGACAAACAGCTTTTAGAATTCAGATTTGGAGCCAGACTATTAATTGCTTTTGAGTTTGGAACCTGGTATTAGACTTGTACCCCCCTCAACCTACCCCTCTTCTAATTTCATTTTGGAGGAGAAAGAAAACGAAAATTTGGATCAGCATTGCAGCACAAAAATGTGGCAGCTTAAATGCGATGGTAATAATTTTCTTATTTCAGAATTCCCTATGAGATTTTGTTAAACAGTTTCTTGAAGCAACAGTGGTAGGAATCAAGTTTATTTGACGGCTAGCAGCTGCTTATACACACCTTTGAGTCTTCTGGGATGCCTTTCCTTCCTGCATGATTGGCGGGGCTGGAGGATGCAGTGAAGCTCTGGTCATCCATATAAGAGTGTGCCACTCTTTCACTTGGAAGTGTGGGCAGGAAGGTGGAATATTGTTGTTAAGTTTTACGGAGAGGAAATCAGAGTTGAAATACATGCACAAGTTGTTAAGGTGTTTGGAGTACAGTTTAGTCTAAAAAAAGGCAATGTACAGTGACTTGGCTTGTTAAAAGCCTGCATGCATCATCCCTCACTATAAATGTCACTGCTACCCTTTCTGATATTTAATACCTTCAATTCTCTCACATTTCCTGTTTTAATTTGTTTCTGTCAAGAAAATCAGGAGATTCATATTGCTAGTTAGCAAAGTAATCCTTCTTCTCATTGTCAAAACACTGTAGGCCTCATGGTTAAAAAAAGCAAACTTAAAGAATCTGATATTTTAAACAAATTTATCAGAAGAAGTATTTTTAATAAACTGGTACTTTTTTTTTTTACTCGAGTTTTGATGGTAGTGATAATTTTCTGTTTGCTTTAGACTTTGAATATACAAAATAAAAAGTGCTTCAACTGAGCAACTGTCACCTTGAAACTACTCGTGGAATGTGCCTAAATGGTTAATTATAAATATTTGAGGCCACATTTGATATTTCTGCATTGTGAGCGAGGTGTTTTGAAATTCCTCATCTGCGCTGAGAAGGGTGATATTAAAGGTACCATGATTATTTGCATCAGATTCCAGGCCTGTGTTGTTGTTCCTATGCCTTGTGAATTCAGCAAAATATTACTATTATATCTTACTAACAATAATTATTAGTAGTTTACTTTATTGATAGCAAAATTAATGAAGCTAGTTCCATGGTGTGACAGCAAAAAAAATTAAGAGTGTGTTAGCTGGGATACATCCTCTCATCTTCTGTTTTGTGTTTGGTCTCTTATTTTCTAATTATGTATTTGTCAGCCCAATTCCTCAAAGATTTCTGCCATATAGACTCACACCACTGGATCTAATGGAACACTTCATGTTTTGCATTGATTTAAGACAGATAGAAACTGAGCTAAAAAGAGAAAACCATTATTGCTTAGGTATTTGCTGGAATTTTATCTCATATCAATTTCATAGAAGGCTCCTTCGCAATGTCAGTTGAGTCCCTGAATACCCAGATATCTTCCTCATGCTGAGAAACTTAAATGATATGCTTTTGATTTTCATGTGCACTAGTAAAACCTCATTTACACTGTTGTTTGCAAATTCTTGAAAAGCCACGTATTGACACTGATGACAGCTGCTGCTGCTAAAGGTCAGATTTCTGTCAGGCCACCCTTTCTTTGTATGGTTACCTCACTGCTTAAGAAAGGCTATTTTGGGTTATTTTTGGAGATATTTTCTAAGCTTGCCTGATCATAAACTGAACAAAGATAGATGGCATAGATACGGTGGCTATGTTATGATGAAAATAGGTTTCCTGAGGGAGGGAAATGGTTATATAGGTGAAGCCAAGACTTCAAGGGAAGCCTGAAAAATGGAAAAAAGTCTTTCAGGACATTATTCCAATTTACTGACACTCATCTTTAGTGGATTGATTCCAGCTCTCTCAGTAAGGATGACCATATTCTACCTGAACTAAGTTTTATCAGATGATGTATAAGTTAAAGCGAACCTGGAGTGAGCTACTACTCAAAGCAGGGAAGTATATTATATGAATCAGGCAGAGAATAACCTGCTTTAGATGACCACATACTTTTCAGTCCTCTTCATTTTTTCAAGACTTTATCATTCATACTTGCTAAATTAAAAGAAAAATAAATCATTCTTTCATTACTGCTCTTCTAGGGTTATTTTTTATTTCTCATCTTCTTCCTTCATCTTCAGTATCCCAGTGTCTTTTTTTTTGACCACTTAGCTCTGTCTCTTCTTTCTGAATAGTGCCTCTGACACCTATTCCCTGCCTATGTAATTAGAAGTAGTCAGAGCATAAGGGTTGATACGGTAGACAGTTAAGTTTGAAAGATTAGCAATAACTTACTGAGATTATTCATACTGCATCTGCATTCTTTGAGGTTCCATTTGTTTTGAAAAACAGACCGGAATTTCCATAACAGGAAGCTGACTGCACTTATAAGGAAAAGAATTTTCGGCATCTGGGTATATTTTTATAGGAACTAAATAGGAAGGTGAATCACTGGTGAAGAAGTGACTCTTTACTTTGTAATTTGATTTCTGAGATTAGTAACACAGGGATCTGCACAGGCTAGATTGATGGGACAAGGCCAATGGTATGATGTTCAACAAGGCGTGGTGCCATGTCCGGCATTTGGGTCACAGCAATCCCAAGCAACACCACAGTCTGGCAGAAGAGTGGCTGGAAAGCTGCCCAATAGGCAAAGGACCTGGGGATGCTGGTGACAGCAGCTGAACATGAGCCAGCTGTGCCCAGGTGGCCAAGAAGGCCAATGGCACCCTGGCTTGTATCAGCAATAGTGCAGCCAGCAGGACCAGGGCAGGGATTGTCCTCCTGTACTCAGCATTTGTGAGGCCACACCTCAAATCCTATGTTCAGTTTTGGGTCCTTTGTGACAGGAGGGACATTGAGGTGCTGGAGCGTGTCCAGAGAAGGGCAACAGAGGTGGTGAAGGGTCTGGAGCACAAGTCTCAAAGGGAAAGGGGTTAGGGTAACTGAGGGTTTTTAGCCTGGAAAAAATGAATCTCAGGGGTGGCTTTATTGCTCTTTACAACTTGACAGAAGGTTGCAGTGAGGTGAGGGTTGGTGTCTTCTCCAGGTAACAAGCAATAGAATAAGAGGAAATGGCCTTAAGTTTTTCCAGGGAAGGTTTAGATTAGACATTAGAAAAAATTCATCATGGAAAACGTTGACAAGCATTGGAACCAGCTGCCCAGGGACATGGTTGAGTCACCATCCCTGGAGGTATTTAAAAGACATGTAGATGTGGCTCTTAGGGACTTTATTTAGTGGTGGACTTGCAGTGCTGCAGTGCTGGATTAAAAGTTTGACTAGAGGATCTTAAGGGTCTTTCCTAACTTAAACAATTCTATGATTTTATAATTTTGTCATTGGATTTGCTGATCACAAGTGTTCAAAATCACAAGTAGATGCTATTATTTCAAAGTAAAATAAAAGACCATATTTCCTTTCTTGAAATAACTTTTACTGTTTGAACATTTTTTGCCAATCTTGAGTTAAAACATTTTTATGAAGTATGAGTTATTTCAAGAACATTTTTATTTGTAAGATAATAATTTGTCCAAAAAGAATACATGTCTGTAATAGAGCTTCTTTTTCTTTGAGGCACATGCATGTTTCTTCCTCAGACACCCCTGAGGATGCTTCATTGGTATGACTCAATAATACAAGAATAAAATCAGTGGGTGTATCTCTCAATGAAGATGGTAAGCTAACTAAAAATTTTAAAACCCTACTCCTGTAAAACTATTCCTTTTATGAGATTATCTTTTTTTTTCTTCTTGCCTTCTTTTAAAAAAAAAACCTTAAAATTTACAGCAGAGGATCTCAAAGCAACTGGAAGAATTAGGTACCCTCTATTTCACTACTAGAGGCAAGAATTTTACATCAAAGAAAAAGTCTATTATATTTAGGGCATATAGTTTGGATTCAGGAACTCAATTCTTCCCATTACCCACTTCATAGAAAGATATTCCCATCCCCTCTGTAAGTTAATTAGATCATCTTCTTATAGTCAGCCCTAGCTTTACAGAAGCTCTGATCTCAGTTCCTAGCTGGCAGACAGGACTGCCTCCTCCCAAAAAGCAATACCAACTTCTAAAGAGTGCAAGGCAAATCTGTACTTCATTCTCCCATTGGACACTACAGTGTCGTGTTACTCACAGGCCCTTTGAACTTCTCAGCTAGAATGAGACAGCTTAATTACGGCACCTGGCTGTAGAGAAGGATGAATAGAAGAAATAGTCATAATAAAAGCAGGAGATCATGGACTTTCTTCATAGTAAAATGTAGTAATTGCAGCTCTTGTGAGTAGTAACGGTCCATATGTAAGTACTGGGATTATTTTAGTTTATATTCACTGTTCCTGATTATACTACATTATAGCATCTTATATAGTATCTATCTCTGAGACGGAGAAACAGAAAAAGATGCTTTCCTGAAACATAAATCAGAATCTTATATAAATAAATTACTTATGGTAGTTGCATTTGCCTAATTCACACTAGTGTTGCAGTTGCTGTTGTCAAATAGTAAAGTATTCTTACTTAGTAATTTTGATAAAACATACTATTTTCTCAATATGGATGGCCTTCCAAATATGTTGTGAAGTAACTGAAAAATCTACAAGATTTCCAGAGATAGTACAGTCCCTATTCCTGGTCGTTAACAATCTTTATGGATATTTCACCTGTAATGGAATTCCTTAGAGTCAGTCTAATGAAACAACAGTGTTCTGACGTGTTCCAAAACCCTCCCTGGCATTTCACTGGTTTCCAACACTTTAAATTTAAAAAACGTTCTTTGAACAACCAAAGAAAAAATGGATGTGAGAGCTTAAAGAATGATGTAGATTTGTTTTCATTATTTATTTCTAAAACATATAAAAATGCCATAATTGTACCTAGGGCATTTTGATAGCAATTGGCTAGTCAAACACTGAAGAAACAACCTCTTTCTCAGGTGGCTTTCATATATTGCTAAAAACAATAGATATAAAGTTAGTTTAAATGCATGTTAGTTAGTTTCGAATGCATGTGCATATTGGAGTTTGCTAGCCAAAGTACTTATAAATAATTTTTTTCTCTCCCTTCAAAGTTTTAAGCTCTATCTTCTTATGACAGAGCAGTCAAAATGCTGGACAAACATGGTCTGTTTCATAAAATAAAAATACAATTTAAATATTAACTCATTTCACAAAAGAGTTTTTGAACATTACCTTGTCTTATAAACCATAGATGTAAATAACAATATAGAAACTTTTTTCACAACAGAATTGCATGTAAATTGAAATTATTTATTAACTTACTGATGTGCTTTAAATGCATGTCAGTGTTCTCATTAATGGCAATGCTGTCTGGTTAGAACAAGTGTACTAGCAGAAGACAGAGGACCATTAACTGGCCTTTTAATTTTCCAGTCATATTTTTCTGGATATTAGGATCATGTCTATGACAGAATTAAAATTTTGCATTTCCTAATACCATGTTTTCCTTCTAGGTTTTCGGAGATCAAAATCAAGGAGCAGTTTTCCTACGTGAATTTACATTGATTCGGAGAGAAAGTCTTCATGATGATTTCCTATCTGATTTGCTGAATAACCACAAAACAGAAGACCCGGTAGGAATCTTCTATTATTCCAAAACATTTTATAAGAAATTATTGCAGAAATACAGATTTTTGTGATAGATCTTTCATTCTGCCTCATTAATCTATGGAAAGTAGCAAAATTACATTTTTTAACATAAAAGTGTTACCCTAAAAATACTGTAAATTCCGTGTAAATAAAGACTCTTTCATAGGGAAAGATCATGGTTGTCAATGCATATGAGGTTTCATTATTTAAAGACAAACTTTTTCAAAAGACACACAGATTTGGCTTTCTAATGGTAGTTTTTCTTATTCAGAATTTTGGCATTCTAATTTGTTACCATTGTTTGCTTCTTACATGCAGAGGGAGATTATCTTTCATTAAATATGAATGAGTAAAGATAACTTTATAGGTTATGTGGAAAAAATAATGCTTTGAAAGGAATAATTTTATTAAATGAACCAAGAAATCTAACTAACAGGGAAAACAATTTTATGAAAAATATATTTTCACTCTCTTCTGTATATGCCTTGCCAAGATA
>WEIT01001775.1:24292-43129 GCA_013389985.1 Dryoscopus gambensis | reverse complement strand
TTTTGTAAGGCATCTGTAATCTCCTAATTTTCCGTGCAAGCTGTAAACGGAAATTATTTTTAATTGTATTTTCGGGTTACTTTGTTGCATCCAACTTTGTCGGGTAAAAAGATAAGAGGTGCTTCCTCAGGTGTTGATATAACGGATTTTGTGTGTAGAAAATTTTACCAAAGGAAGGGCAAGTATATAGATACCCATGATGTAATATCGCTTTCTTTAATCTTATGGCAAAAAAAGAGTGTTTTTTGAAGAAAACAGCAATAACAACAACAAAACACCTTTTTTTCTTTAATTTTCACAGTGGCTAATACTTGGATATGTATTCCACGTGTTGGTAGTATTAATATAGGGAATCTGTTAAAACTCACTACCTCCCAGTTGCCATAGTGACTGTAAGACAATCCATGGGTGTCACTAATCAGTGTGGTTATGCACCTGTGTGTGATCTCCTGGTGTGAGCCTTCCTTAGGTTCCTGCCCTCCCCCCTCCCTCCAGCCTTCAGGTGGTCTAGTATAACCATAGGGAGCCACATTCCAGGCTGAGAGCACAGTGCAACACCTGCTGCTGCTGCTTGGAAGCTGAGTGGAATATGGAAACTGTTTTGCTCCATCAGGGCAGCAGGGTCTTTTAGGTGGCTGTTGATCTTTTTTGCTTAAATTCTGCTTTGGAGAGGAGTGGGGAAAAGACAATGTCTAATTAATGCAGTGCTTGTATCCTAGTATTAAAACCAGGGAAAACAAGAGGAAATCAGTATGTGTATCAGCCAGGAAATTTGGAGATTGCTGTCTGATCAGTTCATAAGGCCAAGCAAGCTGGGTCCATGTTTCCTTCATGGCACAGTCAAGTGTGGCCATTTATGCAACTGGTAGGCAAAATGTAGCTTCAGAAAGTTGTACTGTTCCTTAAAGGTAAGATATGGGATCGCAGAGTAAGAAATAACCACCCTACTTAAAATGGCAGACAATGTTATAAAATCCCCTTCTAGATTTTGCATAGTTGGTTTTAGTTCTCTGGTTCTTAGCCATTTAGGCAAGCTTATAAATTATGATAATTCATTTAAGTGTTTAGCTTCTAGGTTTGTCTTTCCTAATAGTCACATGTATACAATTTATTGTAAAGAGATTTATTTGTTCAGAAAGAAATAACATACAAACTCATTAAGCCAAAATCCAATTTAACAGTGACCAGCTTTCTCATTTTTTGAATCCCAGCATGAGAGGAAGATGACAGTGGGTGACTGTCATGATACAGTGTTGGAGAAGAGAGAATCCAGTACTACTCTTATTTTGATATTCAGTGTTGCAAATTTGCTCATTCATTAACCAACACATAAGCTCAAATTGTGCCTGGGGTACCATGTTCTTAGTTGACATTGCTTAGATTTATACCACATTATCTAGCCATGCTTTTAAATGTGAAGTATCTTGTGAGGTTTTGTCTTTTTCAAACCCTTTTCTTGCAAATTTCAATCAAATTACTCAAAATTTATATGCAGTCTAAAAACTGTTGCTATGTTTTTTCTAGAATTGTTGTCTATTATGCTTGGAGCCTCAGTGACATATAGTCTTATAAATAATGAATAATATTCCTACAATAATCAAGTCATGGAAAATAATGATTAATAGCATGTCCAGGTGAGAATTGGAACTTGGTAAGCATTTTGAGTTTGACAGTGGCAGCAGGGAGTAGTTGGCAGTCTCAGTTATTCTTTGAGTACTGCTCCAAGGCCATTTTTGCATTACTTAAAGATTTACACAGACCATGTTTCCTTATTTTATGAGAATGTACAACTGCCAGATGCTTTCCTGATGCCAGATAGAACATCTGCTGTTTCTTTCCCATTCTTAAAACCTGCTAATGCTGCTATGGAGGATAATCAAACTGATGAATCATATTTTGCTTCTGACTAAGCTATATTAGCTGTTGCGTATTTGCTTATTTTCTTTAGGTCCTTACAAATTGGTTTTTCCGGTATTAGGAAGAATTTAATTGTTTAACATCCTTTTTGCTCCTTTTGAATATGAGCACTGTATTTACCTGGCCTGTCTGATAGGATTGTTTTTCCTTCATCTCAGACGAGTTCTTAAGATTAGATACAACTATGACTCCAAGTGCTTTTACTTTCTCTAGTTGCTATGGAGCAAATTTCTTTTGACCCAGCTGATTTATCTGAGTAGTTGGTCTCCCATGATTTGTGATTCTGGTGTGAGCTTGCACTGTGCTGTAGCTGTTGTTAGCTGACTGATTGCAGCTGCCACTTTGAGTGAAGACAAGGAAAAAAGGCACCAGCTAATTTAAGGGCTTTGAGGTCATCTCTTAACAGCTTTCCCATACCTTAGCAGCAATCCAACACTCTTCTGGACTGTCTTACTACTGGTCTTCATATTAATTTTTTTATAACTCATGCTATCCCTTCTTTCCTTTTTGTATCATCATATTCCAAATATTTGTCAGTCAGTTTGTCCCCCACTCAATTTTTCATGCTTCTTTTTTTCTTATGTCTTTACGTTTTTAGAGCCAATGATGTGCTATCTGGAAACTGGAACTCAAGTTTTTTATCTTTCACTAAAACTGCAGCTAAATAGTGCTTGTGTATAGTGTAGTTTTGCCCTGGCTGTATCTGAACAGAGTGAAGAAATTGAAAGGGAATGAAGTTTGATACCTGTTTTCATATTTAGTAAGAATAACCTCCCACCACGTTTGCTAGGTTGTATGATACACCAGGGTGGCAGTAGCAGCTCAAAAGTAGATGAGAAGAGATCTGGGCAAATAAACCTGCAATAATGTAGGTATCACTGGAATAAGTTTAAAAATTCAGAATCTGGGAGAGGACCTGTATATCATTTTAGTAGGTTTAATGGCATTTTCTATGGTACAGTCGATATTCTTTATTTACTTGAGAAGTTCTTAAATCCGTTTAATCTCAATGTCCTTTATTTTTGCTCACCTGGCTATTCTTTCTGAGAAGTACTTGATTTTCAGTATTCCTGGCACAATGAATCTTATTTAAGGTTTTAAAAATGCTGACAATTTCCTTATGAAGACTTTCATTTCAGCATAAAGTAGTACTGTAATTCATTATGCTGTTTCTGTATTTTTGCAGTATTTTTATAAAATCAAGAATTTATTTTCTGCTGGTTTCTGCTTTGCTTTGGAAGAAGCACCTTCAGTGAGAACTGTCTGTGAATAAAACAGCTGCTATTTGTCTTTTCTGCATTATTTGTTTGAGGAGTGTAATCTTCATCCTTAATATGGTTCCATTCTGTGCTGTTTCAGTGGTAATAGCTGTATGCATAATAAAACAATGCAAAATATGCAAAGATACTCCTGAGAACTTAATAGGTGCTTATTTTAGCATGTTCTAATAATTAAAGCTTGCCTTTTTTTTTTTTTTTTTTAAATTAGAATTAACCCAGAAAAACTTACAGACATCCAAAAGAGGATGCAAGCTTTCCTAGCTCAAGATCAGGAGTTAAAAGAGAAAGCTCAAAGGGTAAGTAATCTGCTACACGAAGATTCTTGGGGCATGTTAGTTGAATAGAACTGCTGATTGACCAGCTCATACATGCCCTAGAAGCAGTGTTTGGAACTGAAGAACTACCAGAGATAATTGAGCACTTGGAGAATCTCCTGTATTAGAAGATTAACAAAAATTAGAGAGAACCAGAGTCTTCTGAGCGAAGCCCAGTGACAGGAGAGGAGGCAACAGGCACAAATTACTATACAAAACCTCCATTTAAACCCAGAAAAAGCCTTTATTGTGGGGGGGGTTGAACACTGGAACAGGTTGCACAGCAAGGCTCTGCAGTCTCCAAGTGCTGGTTGTTAAAAACTGGGTTCCTTCCTGAGCAGCCTGCCCTAGCTGACCTTGGCTTGAGCAGGCGTGTGGACTAGGTGGTCTCCGAAGTTTCTTCTCAACTTCAACTGCTCTGAGAGTTTATTGGAAAGCTGATGTAGAAAATATCAAAATAATACTACTAATAAAAAAGGTTACTTAAAAGTAGCAGGTCACATTACTTGCCTTAAAAAGTTAGAAATACAAAACCATGTGAGCCTCACATGCCCACCTTGATCAATTTTTATTGTCATATATCCTGAATATATGTGACAATTTGTCCTTTCTCAGGGTAAAATCCAGTGGGCTGAATAAAGCATTTTAACTTTTGTTTGGATTTAAATGAGCAGTAAAATAGCTTAGAATAGCCCTTCCAGGTAAGATAGAGAATTATGTGAATGGGTTTATGAATGAGATTTCTTTAGTGTGCTGGTTAATGCTGGGAGACTTCATGGACAATATGTGACTTTCACCAAGTTTTTATCAGGTTTGAGGAAGATAGGGAAACTTCAAATGACTAAGTAGGTTCCTGCATGAGAATGAGCTTGGTTGTAAAAGACATTTTCTGTCAAAGGTGGCCTATGAAACATTTCTGGAAATTGCGCTGCTTCTTGCCATCATTAAACATGTTTGCTGACTTTTCCCTGGTTTTATAATATTTTTAGGCCATGAACTCTTTGGAATAGAGCTTACTTACTACTTGTTTTATTGAAGCACTGCAACATGTTGGTTTTCTGAGGCTGGTTGGTTTGTTGTTGGTGTTTTTTGTTTTTTTTTTGTTTTTTTTTTTTTTTTTTGGTTGTTGTTGTTGTTTTGTTTGTTTTGTTTTTGAACTGTGTATATCATTAGCCCATGAAGTCTGTAGTTGTCAAGTCTCTTCAAAACTATACAAAATCAAAAACTCAAATTGAGGTGCAGGGAAACACAGTTGGAAGGATAATAGGCAAATCTTTCATGTCATTTTTTCTTATGTATGTAGGTCAAATTAAAAGAGTACAATCAAAGACCACATGGTGAGAAATCCAGAAATGCCAAAGCCTGAGAAAGATTTGATTGCAGAGATTCTGGATTAGTGTTAACAACTTTTAATTTGTATGAGCTAATGTGGGGATTAATAACACTTGAAGGTATACTGGTAAACCTGAGTGGTAGGGTAAAATGAAAAGAGGACTGTGAAAGCTTAGAGAAACCAAGAATTTCAACCTTTCTGTTGAACTTGGACATAAAATGAGTCAAGTTGAAATATTTAAAACACTTGAGATTCATCTCACCTAGCTCTAGATGTCCTCTGTGAGTTAGTCTGCCTGCACTTTCATTTATAGCTGATAGGGTGGAATAAGCACTTCTACAATGCCTCCTGACACGGATACCTTAAAAACCCTTTGGGATGGATGGATGAATGGTGGTTTCTTTGTGCTGCAGAGGTAAGCTATGTGATGTGACCTAGCTTGGATGCCTGCAGTAGGGACGCTTAGTGAGTCAGAGGAGTGCCATTCTTACTTTCCTACACAAGGAGATTTAAATCAAAGTGCCTGGGGATCTCAGTGGGAGCTTTGAGAATAAAATGTCTAAGGCAACGTTCCAAGGGAATGCTTTTAGAAACTATTCTTGGCTTTCAGGTATTCCAGGTTTTTGTAGTGCATAAAATGTTACTTGTAGCAATGTGGAATGTCAGCGTGAGCTTCATCCTGGCACTGCACAAGCCAGAGGCACTGGTGACGTGTCACAATCACCTCCAGCTGCCACAGGAAGTTGCAGTTGCTCCAATTTATGGCAGAACTGACAGAGCAGCTGGCTGGGGGAGGATGAGAGTAGAAGGAATCTAGCATCATCTTACTTGGAATGACAACACTAACAAACCTCTGTTTCTGGCTTTGGCTTTTTAAGATCTCTTAAAAGGGAGAGAAGGATCATTCTGAATTGAGCAGAAGAAAATAATGATAATGTTTCAAAATAGCCCAAGAATAAAATCAAACATGGGCTGTCTGTCAGTGTTACAGATAAAAACTTAAATTTGTTTTGAAAAATGTTAAGTGCCATATAATTACCCTTTCAAGCCATTTTCATTGCCGTTTTTAATTTATGGGTAGCAGAGCAGTGTCATTGTTGCAAGCAAGCTGTAAATATATTCAGTTTTTGAAAAAGTTGAAGTACAGACAAGTGGTTTATCACAGAAATGTCCCTCCTTAATAAGGTTTAACTATGAATGTTCAGACATACTGTGCAAATGTGCCCAAGTAGTCTTACATGTCAGTGTGAATAAAACATTAAAATTAATGCAAATGAAATCCTGACATTGGATCCTTGTCTGAAATGCTGGATTTCTCAGAGGCATGGGTGTTATGTTCTCTAGCTTGTCTGTTGCAAGCTGCCAGGTTCTTGACATTTGTATTGTAAGAAATAAATAAATTCCCTACCCGAATGGATGAGATATGCCCTGCTATGCACAGAAGTTTGGATAGGGTGGTAGTCTACTACTGTGTGTTGAGGGCATGAGGTCTAAGTTATTGTGTCCTCTAAGCTTGTTGATTTACTTCAAGGTGCTTTTACTTTGTTTGAAAAAAGAAAGTTCTGGATTACTAATTGCTTCAGCAAACTTCATGGTTCATTTGGTAGGACATGGTTCCCCTGTTATTGCTTGGAAAGACCGTTTGAATCAGATTTGGGTTCCTTTGAAACCTTTGCAGTTCTTCTCATGGACTGATGCTGCCTTTTGGCATTTCTTGTAATTTTAATATTTAATATGTCAGTTCAGCCAGTTCTGGAAAACAGTTTTAAAAGAGAATCTGTTTTTCTTGCTAATTCAAATTTTACTGTGGCACTGAAATGATGTCTGTCCATTAAATTCTTCATCACACCCAGAGGGATGTGCAGGGTGTTACAGCCTGAGATTCCAGTCACACCCTGTTAGTTTTGAATTTTCTCAAAACAGCACATCAGTAGAATTGTGTGCAGTTTAATACTTACAACAGTTATCCAAGAAATAGATAAATAAATCAAAATTTAAAGGTAGTAAATTCACAAAGTGTGGTACTTTTTGCTTATGTATTTCCAGTATCTGTACAATAATCTCCAGTGGTTTTGGGGACCTGTAGCTACTATTGCAGTTGAACTGTAATATGTTTATGATGCCAACCATAACATTTTCCATAGTAGTATAAGTTAATGCATAGAATATTTTTGCAATGTTCAGTTATTTTAAAAAAGCCTTGAAAGTGATATCAAGCAGCAAATATGGCAGGGGACAACAGCAATTGATAAAAGAGCAGGGAAAAAGCTCAGACTGACTAAACTTGTTCTCCCTCAGCTCCAGTGTGTGTGCACTGACTGACGAAGTCTTAGGAGAACTGAATAAAATCCAACTGAGATGACAGAATTTTAGACAGAGGTTGAAGTGAACACACTGAAATCAAATAAAAAAATCAAAGTAAATAGTGTGATTTCTCTTGTGAAGTAGAACAAGTCTTCTATGCATTTATTTGGTGCTTCATTCTTAGTCATTGTAGGGCTTGATAAGCATGCAAAAGGTGTGTTCTTTCTGCCCTTTATAGTGTGTTAATTTCTAGACCATGTATACCAAATCTATACTAGTAAAGTAAGTGGATGGCTTTATAAGTTATCCAACAGACATAATGAGATTTCAACCCTGTAGCAAGTAGTGACTCATGTAGATCTTCAGATCTGCAAATCTCAGATTCACAGGAAGGATATTTCTTTTTTAACCTGCCTTTTTTCCATCTGGCACTGCAGAGAGAAAAGAGGCTTTCATTGATTTTTGTCACTTGTTAGACAACAATAGATTAATGAGATCTGTCAAATCTGAAGCCTTTTCCTAAACATTCTAATTACCTTTGTAAAATGATTAATAATTTAATGTGAGCAAAGAAGTCTTTTATTCCACATCTCAATCTTGGTAGAAGCTGAATGAATTAAGCTCACACTTTCCACAGCTAAAATTAATTGAAAGACATCATCAGGAAGGAAGCTTTACCCAAAAAACCCTTAGCACTAGGAAAAACAAGCAAATGAAAATTTACTTTTATAGTGAAGTAATGGGCATCTTAAAAAGTATATCTCTTAGCTCTACACACCTTACAAATAATAGTTTTTATTTCAGTTTACTGAGGAGAAAAGAATGACTTTATAACATTGCTTAATTTACTGTCTTGTCTTTCATTTCACCCTTGGAGTGTTTTTTCTCTTAGGAGCATTTAAAGAATCCTTGTAAGACATCAATGCTCCTGACTGTTGGGTCTTTGCTCCTCTATCTGAGGCTAACAAGAAATAGATTTTTTTTTTTAAATTCCACATGAATTATTAATACAGTAGTTTTCTGCAACAGATGCCTATACATAGCAGAACAGGGGTGTGATTATAGGATGCTTGAATGTAACTCCCTGAGTGTAACTTGCTGTTGTTATTAGTGTTTGATGGTTTAAGCCTCATGTTAGGAGTTTTGGCATGTGTTAGAAATTAGGTTATGAACAACAGAAATCCAAGGATCTTTTCTGATACTTGAAGTATTCCAGTATTTATGCTGCTGCTGCTAGGTAGAACTAGACTATGTAAAAGAACAATGAGAAGAATAAGAATCTTTCCTTTTGGGAAGGACGGCAGGAAAATCCAATACATTTTAAGATTAAGTTATTCTCTTACGCAGTGCTTCCAGTTTTTTTGGAGAAAGTCTGTGATTAATTGATACTTCTACCTTGGACTGGTCTTAGTAGATATTGTAGAGTGAATTTGTCTTGGTCAGCTGAGTTGCATTCATTGACTGTGTGTATGTGATGAGCTGATGCTAACTGCAGTAATATGAATCATCTTAGACCGCAGTGAAAGGCAGCTATGTTGAGTTGAGTAACTTTCTGCTCGTGGCTACGATTAAGTCAGGACACCTCAGATTGATAGCAACAAAGTCTGTTCTATGTTCCACATAATTCAGATATCAGAATAGCATAACAACATTCAGAAAAGCTAGGAGAAAAAAATCAGATCGAATCAGTGATGTTTCCTTCTGACTAATCTGTTGTATTTTCTTTCTAGGAAAGTATAACATGACATACTGTTGAGGAAATTTAGCCAATGCACCCAATGTGAATGTAATGAAATATTTTGAGTACTTGGAGTTGCATCACGTCTGTAGTAGTGATAAATTTTGTCTGATGCCTATTTTGAAAAGAATTTCTGACTGAAATCAGTGTTAGACCACCTAATAGTGAAATTTTATTTTGCGTTTAGAGCAATAATATAATGTTTGTTTCTTGTGTTGGTAATTGAATGCTGTCTTTTTTTGTTGAATACTTTTATTTTTCTTTCAGTGTTTTGTATCCTACTTGCGTTCAGTGTATTTAATGAAGAACAAGGAAGTATTCGATGTTTTCAAATTGCCTCTAGCAGAATATGCCCTGTAAGTATGGTCAATGTAAAATATGAAAAACTGTATAGTGAGAAGTTTTGGAATCTATGATAGCTTTAAATAGCTGTTTTGATTGTGTTAACACATAGAATTGGACAATCTTCTAGTGTATTTAGTTTCATATTCATGCTGAGCTTTTGCATATTTTCAAGGGCATTCTAAATGGAAATTATGTGTAAAAACAATATATGGCTGTACAGAGAAATAACTTAAGAGCAGAAGGTACATTTGCTATATATGCTAGGAGACACAACTTCTGAAGTGAAAGGATAGAGAATAATATTTTGGTGCTTTTTTCCCCCCAGATTTGCCCTTCAGGCTCATAGCTAAATACCAACCTGTAAAGTGTATTATTTAACAAGAAATCTGCGTATCTAAAGATGATGTATTGCAGTCTAATTTTGAGTGTGATTGGGACATTTCTCCTTGGCCATAAATTACTTTTCAGAAGATTCAATGCATTTGCTAAAGATGAAGCATCTGCACTAGACTGAATAGCATCTATTTGGCTATGTCTATTTTTGTTCATATATGTGAATCATTCCACATTTTGTATGGGAGGGAAATTAATTTTGACAGGTTGACTTTACAGATGATAACCCCTTGAAATTGTTTTAAGATTTGAAGTTTTTGAAATCTCACGGGACATAGGGTAGTCATAAGGGAGCAGGAAGGTGTTCAAAGGTACATAGTAAATTGATTTGATATGTGTGGAATCCCTGACAGAGAAGGCTAAGTTGTCAGCATGTGGCATAATGAACTAAAATGTGACAAATTACTAGACTCTGGAACACCTGGTCTTCCTGTGCCGTGCTGCCATTCACATCATTATGTTTTTTAAGATACATAAGACTGTTATAAAAGATGCTTTTTAACTTCATGGATTGAGACATTTTGAAAAAAGAGAACTAGCATACGCTCAAAAATTTTTGCTGCATGCGAAAATCCTGCCCCTTCTCCTGTGTGGTTTGTTAGCATCTTTAAAATCTGTTGTAGGTCTTACTGTGCTATGAATGTAAGGAATAGCAGAAGATTAGGCTAAGAGGGATAACCATAAATGCAACCAGTGTAAGAAACAGACTAGCAGATGGTGGTAATGCTGAATTTTCCGAATCTCACTGCCTCTTTCTGGATTTCAGCATGGTGTACCATCTAGTATCTTTAGACGGAGTAGTCTACAGTTCTGTTCTTTTCAGATCTCTGTGCCAGGATTTGGACCTTCCTCAAAATAATTCTGAGTCCCAGCTTTGGAAAGTAATGGCATTCCTGTAATAAAATGCAAGAAACCAGTCAGTTGTTTGGAGACAGTAGGAGAGCTTTAGTCAAGGCTGTGAAATACGTGGCAGTATAATCAAAAAGTCAGAAGATAATAAATCTGGGAGATAATTTGGAGATTTTGTTCTAGTTTGTTGGCACTCTTCTTCCCCTCTCTCCAGACTGCTAAACTACCCAAATACACCCTGCAGTTCCCTAGCTTTCAATTCAGTGCACAGCCACTGATACATGGATCAGTCATCTTCATTTATATGAAAGTCCCTCAAAGTCTGGTATGTTTGAATTTTGCATCCAGAAGCAACCTTGGTTTACATTCTGCACACAGACTTACGGCAAAACCTGAAATGAGAATCCTTTCTTCCCTTTACCTTCTGTGTGCATTTTCTGAAAAGTACTTCAGCCTTTCTGTGGAGATTTACTGCTAGCTTGATAGATGTTATGCTACTAAAAATCCTGCAGAGAAAATAGGCTGCTTAATGCCCCTGTCAGGTTTGCGTTGCAGGCTGTTGCCCACATTCCCTATTGCTCTCCTGCTTGGCATGTCTGTGCACTGAGATTCTTTTAAACTCTGTTGAGTCTGCAGAAAAGCAAGTATTTTTCATTTTTATATGTTATATAAGATTATAATATGTATTATATATAAAACCCAAAATATATAAAGAATGTGTGTGCATGTCTGTATGAGCATATACACACATACACACACATCTATTCTAGCGATTGATCACCTTTAAGCTATGGTACATTACTATTCTCTCCAGTATCCTCATTATAAATTGCTATCAAGAATAATTTGCTGGAGGAAGACCTGCGTAGGCCTTGTGTTAACATAGGCAGCCTTTAAGTTTAATGAAGGAGAAGCTCAATGCTTGCATTAAAAAGAGAAATTTGTCTTTTGATTGCGAAGGACAGCTTTGAAAACACAAGAAAATGTAAACAAACAACAGGGTGAAAAGGAATAATTACTTAGTCTGGTCTCCTGGAGAGGAGGCAGTGTTTTGAAATGTTTTCCTTCTCAGGCACTTTATTTCACTAACTGCTAACACATTTATAAACACTGTTCTTCAGGGGCAGATCTTAACAGGTGAGTGTGCTGGATGGGCAGGTTAGTTGGAGTTCTAAGGGGCTGCCAGAGAAGGTGTTTTCCTCTGTGACTGTTGTCATGTCTTTCAGGAGAAATGCAGCATATTTTTCTGTTTCTCCCTGTATTGGTACATAGAGAATAAATAAAGCAAGTTGAAGCCAAATTATTGGGAAAATGTCTGATACACATGCCTTAGTATCCAGATAATTTTGCAAGTATTGCTTGCAGATCAGGATGAAAAAGCAGTAGGTAGCTGCAGTGCTGTCAGGACTGAATGGTTGGTAGCAGAATACATGATCCATCTGTCCACATCTGTCTGTCCTTTCACTAACCGGAGAAAGCACCCACTGCACTCTCATCCCTGCCCTGACCCTTACTGCGTGGTCAGAGCAGCAGGTTTCATTTATTACCTTGCTCTGGCTGCTGTGAGTGAGTGCAGGGCTGTCGGTTTCGTCCTCAGGCTGCGCCCGTTGCAGGCTTTGCATGTCCTGTCATCCCTTTGTTGGTTCTTGGCTCTCCTTCTTGCTGTCCTTATACTTACTTTTGTACATGCTAATCTCCTAACTAAAAAGATGGCTCCTAATTACTTTTCCCCTGTGTTTCCAGTCTTCATGCACCTGTAGCCAGACTTACTATTCTCATGCTGTTACCTGATTAATCTCAGCCTTGTATGTTATTGCTGATACAGACCCCAGCATTCCCTCCAGTCAGGTCCAGAGTTTGGGCATTGCTCATTGAACTCGCCCTCAGCCACCTGGAGATCCAGCTGTCCCTTCCTGAGCTTCTGTAACTACTTCTGTAAACTTTTGCCATACAGCTTTCTGAATAAGCTGCAGTCTCCTCTGAGAATAAGGGTCATTATTCTCTTAGTCATCATCCTCATTTCTTCTAGGATCTTGAGCTATCTTTTCTCATTCTGCAGCCAAGCTGGCTATTGACCTTCACTCACCTTAGAAGTGAATGTATTTGCATATGCATGAGTAGCAGTTCCAGTAGAGTGCCTATCAGAGTTGGCTAAGCCAGCTAACTTGGAGAAAGGGTTTTTAATGCGCTCTAGAAAACCTTGTTGCTTGTGCTCTGCTGTGTTGCCCTCTGAGCAGGTGTCAGGGTCACTCAGGTACCAAGGAGCAGCAGGTTTTGGAACTGCAGTGTGGAGGTTCCTTTTCCTTTTGTGAGGAAGACCACATCTTGGTCTTCTAAATTATTAGATTGTGTGAGGAATCTGACAGGCAGGGCCTAGGCGCTGCGGAAGATCTCGTGATGTTACGGCAAGGGACAGGGCCCCCTCAGCTCCTCTCCTCTCTAGATATGTTATCTTCTAAGACATACCAGCCCTCTTCCTGGAATGTAACCCCTCCTGGTCCCAGTAGTTTTCCACTGCCCCCTACTAACCTGAAGAAGACCAGTACACCCCCTCCTGTGACATAGTGAGACCCTCTCTATATATGTGTACCCCTCGAACTGATTAAAGTCTTTGATCGTCCATCGTATCGATGTCTGCGTGTCTCAGAACCGAGCCGTTCGAAAGGAAGTCGAGTGACCGTGCTGTTTCCTCCACCCCAGGCCACCCTTGTCTTTAAAAGACAACAAGATTGCAACCATGACATCCTCTTTGTTCTCCCTCTCTTTGGTCCTGACCCATAAACTCTTGAATAGCTTGGCCCTCCTTATTATTAATAGAGTACCAGGCATTTGAGCTCCTTAATGTAGAGGAATAAAGCTGGCTGGTAAGGTAAATAGCACAGCAAAAGCAATTTCTCTGTTCATTTTGGTTATTAATCAGACCATCTAGAAAGCCTGTTAGTTCAGATTTGTGTCATTTCAGTTGATGTGATTTCTCCTGTTTTCAAATCGTTGCTCATCCTGTCTTCTGAAAACATTTTAAATGTTAAATGTGGATGTAGCATATATTGCAAGGCAAGTAATACACATTTCTTTTCTTGAAATAGCTTCTGGGAGAATTTAACCTTTCCAAACTATTTTAATTCTTTGTCTGAACCTGTTCTACAGTAAAAGTAATCTCTGTGCTGTGTTTTCATGTGTTCAAATCATTCTGAAGAAGTTCACTAATGGAATATGTCTATATTTAGTAAATGTAGTAAATTAGACTGAATCAGTAACTTATGTAAAATTTTTGTGCAGCAGTTCAGCAGATGTGACCTCAGGTTCTTTACAGCTGGCTCATATTTTAAGAAGGACTAGCAATCTTCTAGGAGCAGATTAGGAGCATTTGTCACACTTTAAAATGTGAAGATTTTACTGGTCTTACATTTATTTTTTGCAAGGATAGATTTTGCTTCGAGTGTCTAAGATTTGGCCTTTCTGATGAGTTGAGAGATGTCCAGCTTTTCTCTCATTCCAGTAGAGGCAAAATAAAGTAGCCATGTTAATGTAAACACACTCAAGGTCTTTGTATAAGCACAATTAACAAACCTTAGAAGAGGCAATATTTTAAGTCTGTTATGCCGTTCATTTAAATTAATTAAAAAATGTTTATTAATGTTTGATCTTCATTATTCACTAGAAACAAAAGTGGTATTCTCCTTAAAGCCATACAATGTTATTTCTTTGTGGTTTTACTCTTTTAAACTTATTTCATGAAAGTCCTTGTGAACTTGTTACTAAATTAACAACGATACTTAAGCATTATAGGTCATTTGTTTAGTTACTTCTATGCATTCTCTAATTGGTGTTAATTGATGTCTGGCCACCTCGGTTTCAGTTGAGGAATAGAACTGTCAGCTGTACTTTGATTTATAGTAGCAGAACACTCCCTTGGTTTCAGTATTGCCTTTAGAAGCTGATTTCAAATGTCTTTCTAGAAGAGCTTGCTCTTAAGAAGTCATTGCATTCACCAAAATATGAAACAGGATTATTTGGTTTGTAAGCTGAATTTATGTTGCTATTTAGAGGCTACCATAGTCTGAGGACTACATTGTAGTTTTACTGTCTTTTTAGTGTTGTCTGTTAGGATTTATGAAATCTCACTAAATAACTTACCTGCTTTTTGTCTTTATCAGAAAACCCTCCACATTTCTTGTTCCAGATGAGTGTGTGAAATGGTAGCAATAAACTAAAAAAATGGCTGTAACTTCAGTCATAGTAGGATTGTGGTATAAGTGGCATCTAATGAATTATTGAAAACTAATAATGCCCTTTCTAGTTTATGAAAACTGGTTCATACATTGAGTTGTTTCAGTATGTCTGAACTACAAATTTGACAAGTAATTAAGAAATAGTTTCTAAAGAAATTGTCCAATCTTAAAATATGGGGAAGCTTTTAGCAGTAGTAGAATGTCCAGATTGTTGGTCCCAGATTTTTCTCCCTTTGGAACATACTATGGAATAGAGGCAATGATGAGTCAAAACGCTGACATTTGTTTGAGAAGTTATGTAATTAAAAGTATTGGGGGATTGTTTGCACACACTTTGTCTAAGCTTATCTACTATTATTGTCTTACCAAATAAATTTGACCGTCTCTCTCCCTTATGTCTGAGGTCTGTATTCTTTCGGTTCAGAAGTATTTTGAATTCTGATAGCACTGGTCTTTTTTCATGGGCTTGCTAAACAGTGTAGAAAAATTTGCCAAGACTAACTGACAAACAATTTTATTCAACTATTAAAGTAAGACATCAGTGCAGTACAGCAGTCTGGAAAGTGGAATTTAATATTTGAATGAAAAAAGTCTTGTCCACATCATGGGCTGCTCTTTCTCTCTGTTTTGTAACTTTAGCTGAACAGAGAATGGTTTTTCACCTTGTCAAACTTTTCTCTGCATGTGTGTTCCTGATCTTTGATGCTAGCTCTGGAGTGTAGAAGAAAAGCTCTGATAAAATCAGAGTTTTCAACCCTGTGTACCTTGTGCCTGTCTGCTTGAGAAAGAGAAGTGAACATTGAGCGTGTAGTTGCCATACAGTATTGCTGCTTGCAGTGCTTTGTCAACACTTGACAGCAATACTTTATGTAGAATAATGTGAAATCTGGACAAGCAAAAAAGCGTTTCTCTTGCAAAGGATTTGATTTTTGCAACTTCAATCCCCTTGCTGAAGAGATTGAATGCAGCAGTCTCTTGATGTGTATTTTACTGTGCCTGGTGTTAAGGCCCAATTCCAGGTTTGAATAGCTTCCAGCTGCTGCAGTGGAGCATTACATCTGCTGTTTGGTTATTTCCATTACAGTTAGTCAATAGGCCAAACTTTAACACATCATTTCATTGCAAAGGTAATTAGTGTTTGCTGCCAAACAGTAAAACAAGTTTAAGATTGCTAGTTGCTCCAATTTCAGTTCCCAGTGGTGTTGAGTTATCCTCTCAGCAGTGCACTGTCAGTAAATGTGCAAAATACACTGGATAAAACCTTCTTTTGATCCTTTTTCATAAAATTCTATTTGCTTTGTTATTGCTGTTAATTGCATGTAGAACAGTGCTGAATTATCAGGAACACTAAACCAAAATCTTTACTCTAAAAATAAACTTTATTTATTGGAAGATTTGTTCTTTATCCTAACAGTGTGGATTGCTTTTTGGGTTTGTATCTAATTTTCAGTGTTTTAACCTGTGGCTGGTACCAAAAATGCCCCGTTTAACCACAGGTATGGTTACATTTGGGGTTTTTTTTGTTCATTATTTAAGCAGGGCACTCCTTTTGATTACCCTGTCCTAATAGGCTACCATTAAAAGTTCAAGGCTCTCCAGGGCCTACCCTGCACTTTTGCTGCTATGCAGTATCTTTTGGGTGCTTCATGGACTGTTTATAATGACATTTCTGCCTGGTAGTATGGATTAGATACTTCTCCTGTGCTGTAACTGGGGTTCCTTTCAAAGGCTGTGTAGTGAAAAGAAGAAATAATGGTGTCTACTTGAACAGCACTGAGAGGAGAGGTGGTTTTATAACTGTACATGTTCTGAGTTGAAGGAGGCTGGTCTTTCACAGATGTGGGTGCCTGTGTGTATTTGTTGCCAGTGTAGTTGGTTAAATCCTTTATTCCTTTGTTAAGTGTATGTACTAGCACCAAGTACTACGGTCAGTTCTGTATCATGGGTTCTCTCTGTGTTCCTTCCTGCACCAGTACCAGTCTCCCCTCACATTTTTTATTCACCTAATGAGAAGGCTCATGAACTCTGAAAGAGTTGCTTTTTTTTAAAATTTGGATTTGACAGGGTCAGGTGTAGTAACAGTGGACAATGACAAAGTTTACTGAAGTCAAATGGGCTGTTGGAGTGTTCCCATGCAGTGCTCTCCAGTATTGTTGCTAGACAGGATTTTTGCTTTTTCTGCAATTTTTGTCCCTTCATGTAATGCTTATTAGTATGACTTTGAATTTTCATTCATAACTGGGTAAAACAATACTTTTGCTGGCTCTGTTAGTTACATATGCCATTCACTTGTTCACTTGTATTTTTCATACTAGATTTTTCTAAATGTGTTGCTCAAAATGTACCAATATGAATTATCGTAATTGAAATGGAATCACTTGAGCCATCAGCGAAGGCTTCTAATTTAGTCCAAGGTTGTGTATCTACCTTTTAAATTAATTTATTTGCTTAATTCCGTGCTTTAGATCTCTTGGTCTTGCAATGGCACCTCGTGTGAGATTTCTTCAGAGAGTTCGGAAACAGCTGGAGGCAGCCAATGGGACTGACCACTTGGAGGAGACAGAGCAAAATGAAAATACCCTTGCCTTGGTAAATGAGGAAACAATGGAGAAATGTGGAACTAATTTCAGTGGAAAAATATCTGTTAACAAAACAAAGGAAAAGCAGAGAAGGAAAGAAACTGAGGAATGTTCTGCTTCCAGTGGAAGTGCTGAGGAGAGTGGTGAGTCTGAGGATGAATTGAAAGAGCTGTCTGAGGAGGAGGAAAAAGAAATTCATGTACCTAACAGGGTACCAATCTCAGACTCCATGCAGTTCTTTGAAGATGATGATGATGATGACGATGATACTGAAGGTCTTGATTTGCTGACAGTGAAGCAACGGGATGTTTTTGGTGTGGGAGCTAAAGACAATCCAGCACCGGTAAGTGTGTTTTATAGTAAGGCTCATGAATCTTAATCATTTTGTACTGGACTTGCTCCAAGGAAGGAGGAGAGAAAAAGAGGAAATTCTGCTCTTAGCAGAATACTCGCTAGAAGTTGGACGTGTTGTGCATATGTATCAGATGTCGTAAATACTCCCAAAAGATAAAGTGGTGTGACTTAGCTTTTATCATTTTATGCAGTTAGCATAAAGTACTTTTACTTGCATAATGAATGTCCTTGTACTTGCTTTAATTTATGAATAATATGACTTGAAAACCTGGGAAATTTTGACAGTTTTAATTCTTATCACTTCCTAATTTGCTTGTACCTCTCTAAATAGCTGCCAGTTTCAGTAATAATTTTGATGCTGAACCATGGTTTATTGCACTGGGAACCAAACTGCAATACACGATGAGCCACTTCCCGACAGAAATCATAGCAGAATGATCTTTACCAGAATGTAACCTTCAAGCAATGACTTTTACTTTCAACAGGACCATTGCTATTAAAAATTGAACCAGTATCAAACAGAAAGAGGAAGTGCACATTTCTTGTAAAGCATGGTTATAAAGGTTTATTGAAAGTATTCATGTATTCATTCAAATCTTTCATTTCCTTGGCGAGTAGCTTTATAATTCGGATTTCTTTGTCCTTGGTGTTCTGAGAAATATTTATTTCTTTTAATCTTTAGATACAGTGTTACATTAAGGGTGGTTTTGGTTTTTTAAAAAATTTTTTTGGAATTTCTGTAAAGCAGATTTGGTATGTGCGTATTGTGATTTTTTTTTGTTGTTTTGGTGTACCCTTTGCTATGTACCAACTGTGTTTCTGTGGTAAAAAGATACAAGCAAAAGTAGCCATCTGGTTTGGCAAGGTGTTTTTCTGAACTTAGATGCATTCAAGGGGAGCCTCCTGTTAAGCAGAGTATTTATTGTTCCAGCTGGTATTTAAAATCTTTCTTTTTCTGGGCTGTTACTTAACAGCACAGGGCACTTACCATGACCTTGAAGCCAATCAGCCCACTAGCTGCATTAGTAAGCAGCATCTTTCCTTTAGTATGTAGTTAAGTGTATGAACTAGTTTTGTCAGCTGTAGCTGTCAAAGATGAGCAGTTGCACATAATCTGACTGCTGAGTGCACTCCCCTCTCCACTATGAGGAGGCTGACACAGGTTGCAATCTCGTGTGAGAACTGTGGAAACAGAGTTA
>WEIT01001775.1:323-24250 GCA_013389985.1 Dryoscopus gambensis | reverse complement strand
GTGCTTCTGCCCAGGCATGGCCACTGCCTGGCAGTAGCTTGTATTTATTAATAAATTTCAGTTTTGTGTAGAAAATAACTTTGTGGATTAAAAACAAAGTGGAGTAAAAACCCCTTGTTTAAAGAATGACCATCTCATGGCTTTCTTGTTGCTTCCACAATTTTGCATGCTGAAATACACAGTTTCATGCTGGTTTTAATATGTTTGAAAGTTTTGTTCAGGAAATGGTAAAAGGTGAAAATTTGAGGTAAAAGAATGAACAGAAGAAATTTTATGAAAAGTATGAGTGATTTAGAGAGTAATTTGTAACCACACTGGGTAACCTTTTAAGAGTTTTCCAGCATTAAGCATTTATAGGTTAGTTTATTATCAGGCAACTCAGACAGTATTTTCTGTGATACAAAGTGGATTAACTGCAGTAAAGGTTAGTAGTTCGTGTTTGGTGTGCAAGTGTGGAAGACCTTGTATCACCTAAAAGCTCCTCTATGTGGGGGCATAATAACAAAATATTGAGTTACTCTTCTAAGCAGCTGAGAACAAAAAAAATGAAAAGTTTCAGGATCTGTATCATTAAGAACTTAAATTATATTTAAATAAGCTCCTGCAAAAATGCCTATGATAGTGAAATATGTGGTTTTTAGAGTAAAAATGCAGAGCATGCTCTGCTTAACTTGATCAATGCATACAGTAGTGTGGGGTTCATTACCATATTATACTGTGGAAATTACTGATAAATTGTGGAATGCTTTAAATGTAAGGATTCTATTTTTAGTAAGAATAAGAGAATAAAAGCTTCTATCACTAACCTTATTAACTCTTAAAGTTTTGGTACAGCAATGCAACATAGTAGAAATCACACAAAAAGACTTGGGCATTGAGCATTTTTTAATTCACAAAGCACCTAATTTTCTGGATGTTAAGACAGAACTGATAATGTGCAGCAGTTTTAATATTTTTTTTCCCATTTCTTTGTTTTCTGGATAGAAGTTCTGAAGTGATTATTAGTGCATTAAGATGGATCAGTTCATATTTAAAGAATTAGTATTCTGGGGTGTGAGAAGCACAGAGCAGTGTGAATGCAGTTTTCCTGTTGCTGTGTGTTGCAGTGTCCTAGGGAGGACTCAGGAACCAGTTTGCTGCATTTCTAGGATGAGGCAGTGCATTAATTAATAGTATGAAAGGCTGCATCAGTTAGGAGAGTTTTTTAAAAAATCTATGTGTTAAATAAGATAGGAGTCCTTTGCAAACACTGGTATGTGGTCATCTAATTGGGGGTTTATGAATATGCCCACAAAGATTGAATTTAGTTTGCATTTATGCTTTTAATGTGTGTAATTGATTTTGCAATTTCACTATTCTTGCTTTAGTCTTCTCGTTGACAGCAAAGCAGTCCTGCTGTGATTATTGAGCTCCAGGACATTTTTTGTAAATGGAAACATTAAGTTCAGTTTCAGTTTTTGAATTGCTGTTGTTAGAGACACCATTGTTTCCTCATCCCTGTCTCTACCCAAGTCCCTCCAATGGAAGAAGGAGTAAGGGGAGGTGTTAGGCTGGCTCTTATACTCATCACAGTATCCTCTGTGATGTTGTAGTGCCCTGACCTTTGATTACACGTGGGCTTGGCTCATCCATCTTTGTACCAAGGGAAAGGAGCTGGTCAAAAAGAGCAGGGGTTATTTAAACTGATGATGGATTAGAAGGGGATTTTCAGGGTTTTTGTAGAGCAGTTTGTTTTTGATGAATGTACGTGGTACCCAGCCTAACAGTGGAAGGAGGTTATGGTGTGAAGTATGACACATCTAGTGTTAATCCTTCTAACAGTGTGACCTGTGGCTCAGTTTCACTCTTTCCCTTTCTTGGTGTGTGTCCCTTGGCTGCGTGTGTACTCTGTCTCTCATTTTGTGACAACACATATGAAAGAAAAATCTGTTCTCTGCATTGCTGTATAAAAGGAGAAACCTTGGATAAGGTGAAAGACCTTGGCAGATACTGCAATTTTGTTGAGCTTCCTAGCTCATTTTTTTAAGAGATAGTCACTGGCTGCTCTATTTATGAATTTTACTTTGATATATCAGGATTTTTAGCTGGTGGTATAACACATGGGACTTATTTAGATAAGTACAGTGTTCTTATGCATAAAAAGAAGGTCAGCTATATGCATAGAGCCATTAGCAGATAGGCAGTATTTCACTGTTGTGTTAACATTATGGAAATGACTCTTTTAAAGTGCATTTAACAGTATTAGCAGTATTGATGTTGCAAAAACTATAAGTACTCCCTGGTTACAAACTTTGTTTCTAATGCTAATTTTATGAAATTGCTTTTTGCATTTAGCAATTCAAAGGCTATGCTTGTTCAACTTCTATCATTATTTATTTTGAGAACTAAGATTAAACCTATAATATTTTTCTTGGTTTTTTTAATACTTTAATTTTAGTCAACTTGTCAAACATATCGCATACTGTTAGATTTCTCTTCTGCTCTTGAATTTTCTGTTTTAGTGTGGCAAATACTACATGACTGAGTTCTTAGAATTGCTCTGGCTTCCGCCCTGGTCCCTCATCCCTTGTTTTACGGACTCCTAAAACTTCTCAAGTGGATTCAACAAGCACTGCTTTGAACACTGTAACAAGCAAAAGCATACAGGGGGCTGCCTTGAATAGTACTTGCAGATTGCTTGGAGTTAATCTGGATTCTTGAAGAGCCTGCTGTTTGAATATTGTGGCTATGGAAAGAAATTATTTTATATGCTGTGATTCTGTCTGAGCTACCTGGCTCGCCTTGCAATCGATTATTACTACATACAATGAAATTTTCTTAACTTTGCAAACACATAAAACAAACACTGTAAACTGACATATTATGACCTGGATGTGTACATATTGATAAAAGCAGGAAAGAAGAGACGAAGGTCCATCTCCCTAACTACCGATGATGGGTGAGTCTATACTAAGAAGCAGAGAGTGGTAGCTCCTTGTAATGTGGACTTTGCACATTACATAGATCAAGAAAACATCATTTAATATGCACCAAAATGAGGACATAGTCCCCTGGAATTTTCTTCTGTGATGTTGAGAAGAAAGCCTGTTACACTCCGCAGAAATGTAAATTAATTTTCAGAGATGTGGTTTATCTAGATTGCTTCTCTTACATTGTCTTTTCTTTCTGAATGGGATTTCTTTCCTCCTGTTTCATGTTATGAGAGAACTTTTCATCACTCTTATGTTTATATACTGCTTTTTTGGTATGAAGCATCTTGTTCTTTTCACCACCTCTTACTAGCTATTATTCTTATGCTTTCATACTTTTTAAACAGTTGACTTTGTCTCCTTGAAGCTTTTCAGGGGACAGCAAGATAACAAATACCCAAAGGATGGACGAAGCAAGGAAGCAAGCTGGCTGGCTCTGGTAGTGGCATTTCCCGTAGGGGTCACCTGCTTTGCTCCTACTGTAGCGGTGTGTTGTGTCCAAGAGAAGAAAGCTGCTCCAGGCAGCCCGCTGGCTCTAAAGAGAGCATTATTCCTTGGAGACATGTTGCAAAGCTAGCAGTCTGGCAGAGAAAATAGAGAAGTTACTTATTTGTAAGTTAAATAAAAGTCAATACTGTGATGCATTATGTACCATAAAATCTCCTTTCTACAGAACATAAGTGCTTTAGGTTCTCAGCCCAGTAACAGAGTGCTTATCTATTTCTAGTTGAATTACAGCAAGTAATGATTTATATAAAGAACAAAATATTTGCATGCAAGTGAACTGGGCCTGCATTTGGATGTTAGCCGAAGTGCTTCAAGATTCCAGTGTTAGAGAAAATTATCAGCCATGAATGGAGCTGAAGCGTGCTGACAGTACCTCAAGCCTCTTTATGCAGAGCAGCCACCATAGAACACATTCTAAGAAGTGAATGGAAATTTTCAAAGAAATCACATTTTCTTTCAGTGCAATTTGAGTAACTTCAATACAGCTAAAACTCGTTTTTAAAAGATATTTATGGTGTCCAGTTCTACATTCTATGTAGTTTTTAAAAATCGTTATTCAGGAATGCTTCTGTGAGCTACAAAAAGGACAGACCAAAACCATTTCCTTGTGTTCTTGGACAACTTTTACTTTTTGGATTTCCAGAAAAGTTTGTTCCCCTGGCTCTACTATTTTTGAGTAGAACATTCATGACCTGCTTGCTAGATTGAACTGTGCAACAGAGGCTTTTCAGGCAGTCCCTTGTAAAAGCCCATTACCTACATTAAACTCCAGCTCTGTAGATTGGTCATTGTTTCATTCTGTCTTTTTTGCTTTCTCAGATTAGCTGCTTTAGCACCCCTCTATTGGCTCCACATACATCTTCAAATTTCTCTCGAAAGATCTCTATTTCAACTGCATTTTTACCAGCTTACTAAGAACTTTTGTAGTTTATGAAAAATTCACTGTAAGTATTTAGGTTTCTTGTACCTATAAGATAGCACTCCAGATATTTGTGCTAATCCCTGTGATGCTTAGGTTAATTAAAAAAATCTATGATTAGAAGTCTGAGTTACTGGTAAGCTGTGTAATTGGAATAAATGGCTGCTATATATCTCTTAAGGGATATCTACTCAAGATGGTCATCCTAAATACTTTATCATGTTGAAAACCTGGATAAAATGGGGTTTTTATGAATATTTATGAATTTTATTTGATATATCTGCCCTTGTCACAGATACTAGCTTCCTGTATCATAGGTTATGGAGTACATAACTCTGATGTGCTGGGCTTTGCTTCTGTGGAAAATTTGACATCTTGGGGTACTTTTGAACCACTGTGAATGATGGTACTATTGATGCCCACAATCCATCCTCTTGGTGTTTGTTACTCTTGTAAATAGGAATTGCATGTGGAAAGATGGTAGATGAGTAGGAGGCCTGCTTTGAACATTTTTATTAAAGATATTTAATAGGAGCCTTATTTGAGCTGGGAAGGGCTTCCCCAGGTCTGGTGGGAGTTATTCACAAGTCAGTGGCTTTTCCAGCTGGCTGGAATGTACTGCTTGCCATCTAGAGCAAGGGATATTGACAAGATAGTAGCCACTGCAGCACGGTTCTGAACTAGGCAGTGCCACCTTTTTGTTTCTGTTACTGAAGCCATGAGTTATGCCACCTGAAGCAGCCTCACAAGTTGCCTTCACTCTGTGGGACCTGCTGAAGTACCACATCATTTACTGTCCTAAGGAGAGGAGGCTGTTTGGCAGTGTGTTTCTGTGGCTGACTTCACTGAAGTACTTTGAAACTCGTGTTTAACAATCTGAGTTTTGAACCTGGACTAGAAGGGACACTAAGCAAGTTCCCAGATGGTACAAAAGTGGGAGGAGCTGCTGACTCTCTCTGAGTTATGGACGCTAAATGAGAGGACAGTGAGAGGCTAAATGAAGATAAATGAGAGGACTGGGCAATCACCAGCCAGATGAAGTTCAAGAAGAGAAAGTGCTGGATTCTTCACCTGGGATGGGGCAACCGTGGGTGTACGGACAGACTGGGGAATGAGATGCTGGAGAGCATCGCTGCAGAAAGGGATCTGGGGGTCCTGGTCAGTGGGGAATTGAACACGAGTCAGCCGTGCCCTGGCAGCCAGGAGGGCCAAGCGTGTCCTGGGGGCATCAGGCACAGCATCGCCAGCCGGGCAAGGGAGGGAATTGTCCTGCTCTGCTCTGCACTGGGGCGGCCTCACCTCCAGTGCTGGGGGCAGTTTTGGGTGCCACCATATAAGAAAGGTATTAAAGTATTGGAGAGTGTCCAAAAGAGGGCTGTGGAGATGGTGAAGGGTCTGGAGAAGCTGTAAGAGAAGTGGCTGAGGTCACTTGGTGTGTTCAGCCTGGAGGAGACTGAGGGGAGACCTCATTGCAGTTACAACTTCCTTGTGAGGGGAAGAGGAGGGGCAGACACTGATCTCATCTCCATGGTGACCAGTGACCGGATCCGAAGGAATGCTGTGAATCTGTGTCATGGGAGGTTTAGGTTTGATATTAGGAAAAGGTTCTTCACCTAGAGTATGGTTGGATACTGGAACAGGCTCCCCAGGGAAGTGGTCACAGCACCAGCCTGGCAGAGTTCAAGAAGTATTTGGACAATGTTCTCAGGCACATGGTGTGACTCTTGGAGATGGTCCTGTGCAGGGCCAGGAGTTGGACTCTGATCCTTGATGGTCCCTTCCAACTCAGCAAATTCTGTGATTATATAATCTTCCAGGTCATTGACTGTTCGTGCTGTACAGAGTGCTATGAGCAGGCTGGACTATTACTTACATGCTCAGGTTTCAGTGTCTGGTGTGAATTCAGGCTGAAATGAGGCATGTGCTTTATCTCGCAACTGAATAGACCCAAAATGACTGAGAGAGATGCGTAGTCTTGTATGCCAAGAAATGTTAGAGTATGCTATGAGTTGAAATAATTCACTAAAATCTTATTCATTTAATACTTCTAGTAGGTTACTTAAGCCTGCAGTAATACCCTCAGTTTTAATTGTTCTTTATTGCTGATTTATAGCCTTGTTTAATATATTGCAGCAGTTTCATAGATAAAGGTGAATGAGCAAAATACTCTGCATTAAATCTGCCTAGTTTTAAACAATATTCTCTGAATCCGTAGGATTTGTAAATTATTAAAATGTCACAGTTTCCTTTAAAATCATTAGTCCCTGAATGGTTGCTCAGCAATGGCATTGGAAGTATTTTTAACTATGACATAATTTTGGATCAGTGTTCTAGAAGTTGAATGCTAAAACTGTGAAATACTACTAGAAATTATACAACACTAATTTTTAAAGGAAATGCTGCTTCCTGAAATAGTAATAATGCAGACCAACTCTGAAGTATGTATCTGGAGTCTTCTTACTATCTGTCAGCACAATTAAAATTATGAGAATTATTCTTTATTGTATAGTGTCTTCTCTGATGCAGACATCTGCTACTGTAAGCATTGCTTAACAAACGACCCATGCGCATTTTAAACAATATTTCAAGGCACGTTTTTAAATTTATGTCTGCGCTGTGTAATTTTCTGATGGAATCATTTGATAATTTCAAAATGAAGTTTGTGGGTGATGATTCGTCAGCTGTTAGCCAAAGTGAGTCCTGGGGTAATTCATTACAGTATCACTAACATTCTACAGATCATAATTTAATGGCCATTTTAGAAAGGAAAATGCCTTCAGTATGATGTTTGGGAATAGTGACCTACTGACTGACCAGGAGCTAAAAAATCTGCTTGCTTGCATGGAGCAGATATTCTGTGTTTCTGCGAGACTGCTGTTTGTCCCAGCTGTGAGGAGTTGTTCTCTTGGCATCCCAGCTGTGGTGGAGTCTCTCACCTTCTGCAGCCTGATCTCTCTGCTCCCTGTCTTGGATAAAGCAAAAGCTGCATCCTCTGGGGATAAAATTCTCTGAAAGGAGCATTGCTTTGAATGAGTGAAAGGAAATGAAACCAATTAAGACTGCAGCCTCTAGCTTTATTTCAGTAAAAAACAAATTAACTGTAAGTGTCTTTGGACTAGTCTGGTGGGCAAGTCTTAGAGGTCTTCTCATTCTTCATTACCACACTGTTCCTGTGGTAGTTTTCCACTTATTTCAGTGCAGAGTGGTTTCTCTCCTTTGCCTGAGCTACGTGTGTGTTTGTTCCTCTTGGCAGAAGTCTTCATCAACTGATGCTCACTGGATCAATATAAACTGCTTTGCCTTCTCCTTATGTCCCACATGTTCTGTATGGACCTCTCTTAGGTAGCAGGGTTGTGCTTGAGAAGAGAGATGGCTGGCAAACATACCTGAAGAAAATGGGGTGCATTAGTAAATCCCTCAGAAAAGCATACAGATGGGTGTCCTTGAGTGGGAAAACTCATGGGAAAACAAAATGACATAGGTAACTTTTTGAGGAGCTAAATGGCAGTATAATTTCAATCAAATTTGTCCCCTATGCGACCAAGACCACAAAGCATTTTTAAAATCTGTCCTTCATGGTATTTTTCTGTGGTAGTATTGACTATGCTTCTTGCAGAGAGACTGTGCACGTGGGCCACTGGAGAAGAAAAGCCAATGTCAAGCCATGAAACCACTGGTATTGTGGTTTTTAAAATTAGTTTTACCTGCTAGCAAAGTAGAAGAGGAGTGTGTCTGAGGTACTTGTGCAATGCAGATCTTGCTATGAGTGTTCTGGGAAGGGAACACAAAATGATACCTATTTGAAATAGTAGTTAGTACTGACACTGTTCATTTTAAACTGGAGTTGCTGAAAGTGCCATTCTTGTTTCCATAATCTCTACAGTGAGCAAAATTAATATTAGTTGATGTTTTGTGTTTGTTGACTCTTACCTGAGTCAGAGTGGGAGAGTCACAAAACACCAGCTGTGTGGTAGCAGCTTTACACCCGCTTTGCAACAGAGACCACATCTTGCAGAGCATAAAATGACAGTATGTGTTTCTGTCTCCATAGGTCTTTATGCATATACATGTAATGCATATACCTCTTACTTCTGGGAAAAATACTACTTTTTCAGTCACTATTTCTCCTCTGTAAATACATACAATTCTAGTCTGAGTTCTGTGTCTGTACTTCTGGGTGGTATTCTTGCATTTGACTACTTCAGATCTCACTAATGCAAAGCAGGGATCCTTCTAGGGAGGTCACAAATGCCAATGTTAGTCCCAAATTGTTTTTTATTTTCAATGGAGGGCAAGAGAAGAGCAAACTGATAATACTAAAATGTATATTAGCAGCTGCATTAAGCCTTTCCATCTGAGGCTTGTTTGCATTAAGATGCACTGAATACCAAAATGTACTTCAGCCATAGCTGTTTACAGGCTTGTAATGCAGTAGGCACATGTTCTGCTGGATTCTGTTATATTCCAACCACAGGAACCCACTTATGTGGGCTTGCAGAAATGGGTAATTTTTCAGTTTGTGTATTTTGAGAATAGCCTGCTGACCTAGAATTACATCATTTCTTCTGAAGAACTCCCTGTGAACTATTGCTATCATTTCCCATGATGTCTACTTGGTGTGAGATTGAGTATGGGAAGAGGGCAACTTCCAAGGAATCCCATGAAAGTTTATGTGTCCTGGCTCACGGATGAGTACTGTATTTGCAAGACAGGTCTTCACTATGTTTTCTACTGTCCTGTTTCTTGAGGTTTTCACTTCAGGTTCAAATTTGAGACTGACTTGACATGTAGATGGGAAGCATAATTGCAGAATAAAGTTAAAACTTTGAGTCATTGTTTTCATGGTGTTTTAATTGGCATTTGTGGAAGAATGTTACAGTCTCAGATACAATACTAGGGGTTTTTATTTGTTATTTAACAGCTATGGGCTATAATAATTTGTTACTTTCTCTAGCTATTGTGCCAGTACTTTCCCCAACGATGTTGCCTGAAAAGTACAAATAGGTTCTTGTTCATCTATTCATTTTTATGTTAGTCACAAAAAGATGAAACTTTTTAAAAATAAGTATACCATTGGGAATATATTTAGATGTATGCTATATGCTGGAATGATGTGGTAACAGGAAAATAAGGACCAGTAGCAGAAATCAGGAGGTGCTATCAATGATAGGCTGTGATAGGTTAGTGAGTGTTGATACCAAGTGTATTTTGATCAGTGGGTTGAAAAGAAATACTCATCTCCAGCTTTGGGACACAAATTTTGAGTGGGAGTTTCTAGCACATGTAGCTCTTACACCAGTTTAGAAACAGTGTTTGAAGATGGAGGCACATTGTGAAGGAAAGCTTTGTAAGTAGCTGTCACAGGAGCTGCTGGGACTAATGTCAAGAGGGGATTGAAGGGAGAAAGGAGAATAAGGTGAGAAACCTGAGCTGAAAGGTGCTAGTTTTGTATGGGCGTGACAGATCTGTGAAGCATCTTTAGAACCTGACCCTTGGGGAGCCCACAGGATACTGTCTGCAAGTTCCTGTCTCTCTTATCATTGTGTTTCGTAAAAACTTACAGCACCTCTTTTGCACTGATATTTGAATATGTGTTAGTGTGTTGCTCACTACCACAGTTTTGAATATTGACTATTCTACTAGCATGTAGTTTCTTTTTCTACACCTTTTTAGTGCTACAGTAGTTGCATTTTATAGATATAAAAGGAAGTGGTCATCTGGTCTGACTTCCCTGGATATTATAACAATGTTGTGTTACTCAGTCATTCCTGTACTGAATGCAAAAATTGAATTTTGCTTAAGTGCACCTTTCAAAAGGCATTCTTTTTAGATCTGGAGAGATGAAGAGATTAAAAATCAGCCACTACTAGTTTCTTTTCCCAGTGGTTTGACTCATTAGTTCATGTTGTCTTGAAGAGGTGGGTATGGGATTGAAGAATAAAGACAACAGGGGGCATCATAAGAGGACAGCAGTGGAGAAAGATATTCCAGCAAAGATTCCTTTGGCCTGCAAGAGAGACTTTATTTTAGCACAGAGAAGGATGTGAGAAGAAAATGTGACACTGTTATGGAGGAGGTGAACGACATGGTATAAATTGAAAATGCAGTGTGCAAATGCAAATTAAGGCAGCTTCTAGCTTATGGACAGTTTGTTTCTGAGTGTTAGCAAAAGTAATTTGGAAGGCATCCCATAGTTCCTTAGGTGTGGAAAGGATGGTGTGAAGGGAGTTGAAGGTTGTATGTTTTGACTGAGTGAACTTGAGTCAAATATCTGCTGCTCCTTGTTAGTTCAAGTATTATAATTATCTTAGCAAAGCAAGCCTTAAAAGAAGGAGAAAAATTTTATGTACCACATCTGCAGGTAATTTTTCTCTCTTTGGTTGCGCGATCAGCATTTACTGTAAGCCAAGGAAATGTTATGTTTTCATTAACCAGTTTAGTTCTTGCGGCTCTACTTTCACAATCCCTTGTAAACATGGGAAATTTAAAACGTAAATTACTTTTACTTCTCTACATTTTCAAGAAGTATTTTATTCTTTTTAATACAGATGAATTTTCAGTGGGTCATTGAAGATAATCAATCTTGAAATTTCTGTTACTGGTAATCTTTTATGTTTGGAAGAATAACATTCATATTTTATTTTTCCTTTGAACACTTTTTAAGAACTTACGAGCAATAATACTCTTCTAAAACATTTAATGATGTAATGTAGAATAGCTGCTAGTAATTAAAACCAAGACAGTTATAATGGAATATTTAGTGGGTAAATCAAAAATAGACTAACCAGTAAATAGTGGTATAAGAAACATTACATTCTTCTAGTAGAAAAATATTGGAGAATTGGAATGTAATTTTAGCTTGAGTCTTTTATCAAGTGTGGGCATCTCATTGAAATATAAATGTTGGCATGTTGTTTTCATTTTTTTTCTTTAGTTAGTGGAACAATAGTTAAAAGGTATTTCAAATTATGCTGTTGTTACGTACTCAACGTAGCATGTGTGCTGTGGTCTCCGAAATCGATAAAGCTGTCCTGGCATCCCCACTGTGCTGGTTTTGGGATAGGAGGTAACTGATGTAGTTAAAAACTGATTGCGCTTGTTCTGCTTCTGTGAATCTTCAGCTAGATGAGTTCTTTGCCTGGGTGTCGGGTTCAGGCATCTCTGATTTCCTTTGCCTCGCAGTATGTTCTCTGGTATGGGAACTTCTGGACTGTAGTATCTACAGAGCCCGGCAATTCCTCCAATATTTTCTTGAAAAAAAAGGTGTGAAGTACATAGGAAGAGATTTTAATTTACGTTATGATTTTCTGCCTGTCTGGACCTTAGGAGGGAATCTAGGAAAGGGCACATGTCCTGCTCGTGCAAGATGCTGGCTAGCAAGTTGATGCAGCGCATGGCGGGAGGCAGGAGCGGGCTGGCTGTGGGAGCTGTGCTGTCGTGGCTGCAGGCTCCTGCTGCAGTGAGCGGCTCCTGCCCAGGGACCCACGGCTGCTGCCTCAGGGCGGGCCCAGGCCGAAACCGGCACTTGCTCTCTGCCATTAAAGGGGCGAGCTACCCTGACGTGAGACATCTGTGCTTCCCTGTGTCTCATCTCTGTCTGCTGTGCTCTAGCGTTTTTCAGGAACAGAATGCTGCAGCATTCCTCCTGTCCTGAAGGAGTGACTTTGTTACCTAATTCCTGATGGCTTGTATGGTAACTTTGAAGGTACGCACCCAGTGAGATAAAGGGGCATTAATGGCAACGAGTTAAGCATTTAAAGTGGAGGAATAGTACTTGTACTGCTGCTTCCTCTCTCTCAAGTCTGAAGGTAATAAGGAAGCTAGGTGAAATAAAAAAAAAATGAGCAAAACCAATTTTTCTGCACATACAACTGTCTGAAGATTTTACAACTAAAGAATCATTAGCTCTTCTTTTCAGTTACTCATCTGAGCAATGCAGTGCTTCTAAAAGACATACTCCCAACTAAATTTGTTCTCATTTTTGCAGCAGGAAAGCTCAAATCTACATTTAAGTATTTTTTTCAAGATTAAATATAAATTCATAGGGATGTTCAGTACGTATTTGGGAGGTTAATGCTTGTATTAACTATTCTAACTTTTAAATCTGAGTTATTGATTTTATGGTTTAACCCTAGCTGGCAACTAAGCACCATGTAGCCATTTGCTCACTCCATCTTGGTGCAATAGGGAAGAGAATCAGAAGAGTAAAAGTGAAAAAATCTCCTGTGTTGAGATAGAAGATAGTTTAATAGGTAAAGAAAAAGCTGTGCACACAGCTAAAGCAAACCATGGAATTAATTCACCACTTCCCATGGACAGGCAGGTGTTCGGCCATCCCCAGGAGAGCAGGGCTCCACAATGCATAGCAGTGACTTGGGAAGACAAACACCATTACTGCAAATGTCCCCTCTTCCTTCTTGTTCCCTCAGCTTTATATGCTGAGCCTGGTGCTATCTGGTTTGGAAAATCTCTTTGGTCACTTGGGCTCAGCTTTCCTGGCTGTTTCCATTCCTAATTCATTGTGCACTCCCAACCCACTCACTGGTGGGTTGGAGTGAGAGGCAGGAAAGGCCTTAACTCTGTGCAAACTGTGCTCAGCAGTAACTAAAACATCCCTGTGTTACCAACACTGTTTCCAGTACAAATCCAAAAAATAACCCCATTCTACCTACTGTGGAAAAAATTAATTCTACTCCAGTCAAAAGCAGCACACTAGGCTAAAAATGTTGCTACAGAATCAGTGACATAGTGAGTATTTAATTTATGAAAGCCACAACTACTAGATCTGTTTCAGGAGTGAATCCAAACTTCATATTCTTAATTCTCTTAAACTTTTCATCAATTCCCTTAGAATTTCATCTTCCTTGAAATGTGATGGACAGACATTTGTGATTCACACAAAAAGTGCCATATGTTGCTGAAAGCTGTAAATATATTTGCAAAGAGGTGCGAAGCTCTCAAAGCTCAGTACTGCCTTTACAAATGTCACTGGCCAGGGTTTACCTTGAGAATGTTTAATGAGGTGGCTCAACATAAGAACAAACCAGTTGTTAAAATAGGGGTGACATGAAATTTTTCACAAGTATAGCTCTGTGTTTGAGCATGATGATATTAATGTGTGGTGACTCAAGTTCTTCAGTCATGAGAGATGATTATATAGTGGTTAAGGACATTTAAGGTGATGGGAAAAAACAGGTTATTTCTAACTATAAAGCTGTAACTTGTTTGTTTTCCTCTATTTGGTTTGTTTACTCTGAGCAAATTCTATGAGCTCAATTTCTATGCTGTGTAAAAATAATTTTTTTTGTTTACACACAGGTTACTTAAAATTCATTGAGCAGTTCTGTGTACTTTAAAGTCTGGTATTTGTGAGCTGGGTCTTCACATTTGCGAAATGGTGGAAAACTATTGAAGGCAAAAGCTTAGGTCTCATGGTAACCTATCGTTGAGAGTCTTGCTGAGAGAAGGATCCCGGAGTAATGATGACGAACCAAGATGATTTTATGATCGTTCTCCATTTATTATTATGAAAGGCTTATGTATATAGTTTCAAGCAAAGTCCTCACGCGTTTGAAGCATTGTTATAATTGGTTAGTTTTCTCTGCTTATACATACGAAATTATTAGTGATTGGTCATTAAGAGCAATGCGAGTGTCATGTTTTCTGACATCTCTGTCTTACCTTGCAGTTTCAACAACCTGAAGTTGTTAACATCTATGTTATTTTCCCAGGCCTTATGCCAATGCCACTAGTGTGCACCCCTTTGTATTATTGTATGTTTCTTTGTGTTCTCTGTACTTCTTTGTTTTCCATGTACCTACTTAGATACATCTTTCCTGGACACAAGGACAATTCTATCAGTCTCTAGGCCTGAGTTGTCACGTATTTTCTGCTAAGAATCTCAGAAATCAGGCTTGGGTTTTCACGGCTCAACTCCTGTAATATGACCATAGCATTATTTTGCCCTAAAAGATCCTCTACAGTAACCTATAATGTGAGTTTGAACAGGCTTTTTAAACTTACCTTTTTATTTACTATTTTTGTATATAACAAGGAAAAGCTTTAGGTTTTATCTTTGGAGTTCTCTGAAATCTTTCTGTCCTGCCTAAATCAATGACTTATGACTGAGATTCACTGTCTTGAGACAAACTTCTGCTGTTCTCCTATGTTCAGACATGGGGCTGAAATCTACCAGCAAGAGCAGTTTAGGGCTATCTACCATCTGCCTTTTCCAGCTGTCCTTCCCGGGATCTTGCTGGAGTGTATACCTTCTGCACTCACCCCGTTCACAGCCTAAAATGACTTGGTTCAAAATAGAAATTTAGTGTTTGTGCTGTGGTACCCGGGACATCTGAATGTCAAACTCTGTCTGATGGAATTGCATTCTTGTCCTGTTTTAATAGAATTGCAAGGATAATACGGTTGAAATTCACAGTTGTCATTAAGGGTAAGGTCAGCAAGTAGATCAGAGATGAATTGGAATTGACTCTGTTTTCTTTTTACTTGAGTTAATTTACTGATTTACTAAGCCACCAACCACTCAGGCTTCAGTGCATGACTTAAGTGGTGTTACAGGTTGGGGTTGTCTTAAACTTACTTTAAAAAATAGATATGTGTCTTAATGTACATAAACTATTTGACCCTCATATGATTTATATATAGAAAGTGTATATGTATACAATGTATAAAGGTGCACTGTATTCTAGAAAATAAAAAATTATGTATGTTTATTGCATATATATATATAATTTATCTATATGTGTGTATATATATGAAAAAGATGCTACCCAAATATTTGTCTACAACATCTCTCCTAAGAAACCTCACTGCTGAGTTCCTGAACACAGCATATTTTATATGGAGTTAGTTTTGCTAATGCAAATGGCAAGAGTCTGATGATTAAGATTTTAGTTTTTCTGATATTTCTTACAGTCTCAGCTAGGAGTACCAACTCTTAGCTGTAATTATTTCATGTTTTGTTTCATGATTGCCTGGAAGATGCCCTGTTTCAGAAGGCAATTGGTAAAGACTGCAGAGTCAAGGTATATCCTGCTCTTGGGCAACTTTGCTTTTGAAGATATTTCGTATGATGATTATAGAATAAGCTCATTTTTGTACATGAGCTGTGCCTCACTTTGTGTTCTCTTCTCTCTTACATCCTTTATGTTTTTATCAGTGCTGACTCTGTCAGAAATGCAGGAATTAGCTGACATATGTGAGAGAATTTCTCACCAGTCAGTCTTCTTTGTGTAGAAAGATAAATCTGTGGATTTTGCCAGTCTTGTATTTAGTCTGAATGTTGGTCATCAGGTTTTCAGGAGAGAGAGTGAGTTGATACCATATTGAGCTCATTTTTATATATAAGCAAGGCTGAGTGCAAAGGTTTCCTATTCATTCTGAGCAGTGGTAGGAGTTCCTGAACCACTCCGCAGAAATTATTGTAACATAAGCAATCCACCTTATCTTCAGGTGTAGATTGAGAAGTGGAGGGTATGGCTGTATGTAGTAGTGAGTAGCTAGACTTGAAGAAAACCAAGCCATCCCTTTTCAGTCATTCAACCAACATGATTTCCTTCAGTGTATGTGGTTATGGTTAGTAGCTTTTGCAGATTCCCACTGTGCACCAGGAGCAGCAGAAGTGATGTAGCTGTTGCTAAGCATTAGCTCTAATTACTCACGGGGAGGGAAGTGTTTTGGTTTTGTTTTGTTTGAGTATTTTGGTTTTGTTTTGTTCTAGGCAAATTTCAGAGAAGGTATTGCTCAACCAAAAGGCATATACAGAAATAATATAAGAAAAAGTATGTAGGGATAGTAGAATTTAAGAGAGAAGACAAAACGACACTGATATGCAAACAGAAATGGGAGCTTACCAGTGGCAATTAGAATTCTTTAGTTCTTTGGGGACATGAGCTAATTTAAAATGTGTGAATTGTTAATACTTCACCTTTTTATTGTATTCCTTACTTTGTGTTGGATATGCTAATGGCAGTTAAGCCAGTGAAAATCTACTTTCTGATTTATCAGAAAGCTGCTGCAGTTGTTAGACATTATTTTGTGAACATCTGTCACTTTTAATGTTGAGTTGGCAACCCCCCAAATTGTTAATGAATACATGAATTCTAAGATCTGAATGGGCTGTGCTTGTATTAGAAAGCCTTGGTGGCTAGCTGCATACACAACAGGCAGCGCTTCTAAATACTGGGTCTAGACTAATTAGGTTATTCTAATAGATGGGTTGTTGATGAAAGCACTTAAAACTTTAGTTGAAAGAATCTTCAAACAAACAGACAACAACAACGACAACCCATATCCAAGAACTCCCTCTTGAGCTTCAGATCGGGAAGTATTGCTAATCCCAGCTGTGTAGTGAGAGTAATGTGCCAGCTGTCCCAGACCTGGATTTGACAGCTGACTGCTGTAGGCAGAGTGACAAGTTGTAGACAACTGTAGAGACACTTTTTGATAAAGTCTGAGATGGGGGGGAAGATGCATAAAATATTTTTTTAAATGATTATTTAGCACAGAATGAGGAAACACAAACAGCAGCAGCATCCCTTAGTCTCCACACAGGTATTGGCAAACTGAGTGCATCAAAGTGCTGCATAATAAGTGTGGTTTTTTGGGAGCAGAACTGTTCAGTTCTTGAAGCTACAAAAGGGGTTATTACTTTTTTCAGTGTTTTAAAGGCATTACCATGGATTAAAGTGGATGAAATTTTTTTGGTAGACACAGGTGAAAAAAGGTAACTGCTTGAGAAGGAGAGAAAATTTGCTTTGGGAAGTGTTAGAGACCTTTCTGCATGGCCTAGAGCAGGTCGGCAAATCCTTCTGGCCCTTTTGGAAAGTATTTAATGTATGTGCTAATGCTTGAATGGTTATTTCTCTAAGTGCATTCACACAGATGATTAGAGGGATGAAGCACCTCTCCTGTGAGGAAAGGCTGAGAGAATTGGGATTGCTCAGCTTGGACAAGAGAAGGCATGGGGTGACCTAACTGTGACCTTCTAGTACCTAAAGGGGGCCTGCAAGAAAGCTGGAGAGAGACTATTTACAAGAACATGTAGTGACAGGACAGGGGGGGATGGATTCAAACTGAAAAAGGCTATGTTTAGGTTAGATATTAGGAAAAACATCTTTACCATGAGGGTGTTGAGACAGTGGAACAGGTTGCCCATAGAAGTTGTGGCTGCCCCATCCCTGGTTGTGTTCAAGGCTGGTCTTAGCGGGACTCTGAGCAGCCTGGTCTTGTGAGAGGTGTCCTTCCCATGGCAGAGGCATTGGAGCTAGATGATCCATAAGGTCCCTTCCAACTGAAGTCATTCTGTGATTCTGTGAAAACCTCATGCTTGACTTGCAGAATAGTAGTATGGTGAGAAATTAAGTAATAGAAGCCCGTAATGAAATACGTAAAATAGATAGTAGTACAGAAGGCCCACGGCTTCCTGGCCTGGATCAGCAGTGGTGTGGCCAGCAGGACCAGGGCAGTGACCGTCCCCCTGTACTCGGCACTGCTGAGGCCACACCTCGAATCCTGTGTTCAGTTCTGGGCCCCTCACTGCAAGAAAGACATTGAGGGGCTGGAGCGTGTCCAGAGAAGGGCAGCGGAGCTGGGGAAGGGTCTGGAGCACAAGTCCTGTGAGGAGCAGCTGAGGGAGCTGGGGGTGTTTAGCCTGGAGAAACGGAGGCTCAGGGGGACCTTATCCCTCTCTAGAACTGCCTGAAAGGAGGGTGTAGCCAGCTGGGGGTTGGCCTCTTCTCCCAGATAACAAGTGACAGGGACAAGAGGAAGTGGCCTCAAATTGCACCATGGGAGGTTTAGATTAGATATTAGGAAAAATTTCTTCCCGGAAAGGATTATCAAGCATTGGAACAGGCTGCTTAAGGAAATGGTGGAGTCATCATCCCTGGAGATATTTAAAAGATATCTAGCTAGATGTGGCACCTGGGGACATGGTTTAATGGTGGACCTGGCAGTACTGGGTTAATGTTTGTACTCAATGTTCAAAGTCTTTTCCAACCTAAATGATTCTATGAGTCTATAAATCAGGTTCATAAATCAGTTCTGTGACACAGGCTGAAGTACTGCAACTTATATAGCAAATAAAAATAATACCTTGGTCTTGGCAACTGGAATACTTATAAATTGGAAAATTCAGTCTGATCTTACATGTATGCTTAAACGGTGAGGCTGGTAGACTGCTGCATGTGCACTGACTTTTGCTAGAATCTTTAGCATTCAAGCAAAGTATGCTCATATGTGAGTAGCTTGAAATTTGAAAGCTCCTCTCTCTCTCTAAACAGTGTCAACTGCCCAAAAAGCACAGCTCAGGACTTTCTCAGAAGCTATTTTTTCTTGGTGCATGAACTTGCATCTTAGCCTTGTTCAGCTCATCTGACCTGTGCCCCATGCTTTTGAAAGAATTGATACTTGCATCTGAAACAGGAAAGCCTAAAGGTGATATCTAAAATACAATGATAACAAAACTGTGATTATTCTCACCTCAGAAGTGCTTCTCAATGGCTGTGGTAGCAGCCAGCTTGAAGTAGCTATGGGTGCATTTCCTTGCATTCACTTGAATGTGAAGGTGTACTTCAAATAACCCAAAAGTTTTAAAGCACTTTGCTTGTTCAGATTTTTTAGCAAATAATTGAATTTGTAATTTTGTAGTTTATGAAGACTCCATGGGTATACTTGTCTTGGCAATATGTCCCAGGAGATCCTTTGTTATTTCTTGAATGACAATCTAAGTGCTGTGCTCAGCCACCCCTAATGAGTGGGCTGAGCGTGTGACTGGGGAACGAAGCTGTTTCTGACAACCTGTTCCCTTTAGGTTTGTCTAGAGCAGTAAATAAAAGATACATAATTTACATAAGCCTATTAAGTGGTATTTTCAAGGGGAATAACAATAATTTCTAATGCTGTTTTCAGTGCTGACAGTTGATCCATTTAAACATTAGGCATTGAAAAGGATTCCAGTGAAAGGAAAAGGTGGAATGGTTTATGGCTGTGCCACAGCAGGGTCAAGAAAATGCAGAAAATATGAGTCCTTCTGTGAGCAGTGAGTGTCCAGTCTCATATGTTATTTGGAGTGAATGGAAAGAACAAGGTATACCGGTACTGTTGTTTGAAGAATAAGGTAATTGCAGAGATGTAAATGCAGGTGGAAAGAGATTAATGAGCACAGTGTAAATTCCATGTGACTGTTTTAAGCTAAAAGTACACAGATGCTTGCTTTTCTGCATGAAATGAGCCAAAATGAATGACAATTAAACTGAACATATGTTATTTGCACTGGCTTGTTTAAATCTGTTTCACAACAAACATTTATTGGAACCACTCACATTTGTGTGGAGAAAAAAATGCTTTTGTGGTCCGTGATGTTTTCTTGGAATAGCAGACTGAAAAAGTTCAGTACATCATCCTTGTAAAATAGAAAGCTTCTCTATGCTGTCTATTTAAAAAGGGACTTGTAAAGTAACTTGATTTGGTAAAAGTGTATTAAAACACAAAAGTAAACTTTTCTTTGCATCTTTATAGCATTATTTATAGTTTCTCATTTCGGTTTCCCCTATACAAGTCCTCGCATTGTGTTACCTTACTGTTCAAGAGGATGACACAATGGTATGGTTGGCAAAAGTTTCAGTGTGATTCTGTCTCCCAAAAGTAAAAATGATTTGTTGATAAGTACAGTTATGAAGTAAGTATATCAAAATCCTCCTTCTTTGTTCTGAGATGAAAAATGAGTGTATCTTGGATAACAGGAATGCCAATATGTGCTCCAAATACAGCTTTAATGTTTGTCTAGGACATTTCAGAAACAAATGTTCAATTTTTTGTCATCTCTCTACACAAATGTGTAAAATGGTTTTTGGTACAAGTAGTTTTTAAAAATGTTGACTGGTGTAGAAAAGTGAGGTCTAGAGAAGAAAACAGAGAAGATTTGTACTGTATTAAGCCCCTTCATTATTTTTAAAAAAATATTTGTCATAGCTTAAAAAGCAGATTTTAATTTGCAGACTAATTGAAGTGTTAGTCAAAGTCAACACTGGATTGTGTTCCTAGGGTTTAAGCCTATTATTTTATTAATGCTATGTAATTAAAATGGCAAATGGAAAATTAGATCGGCATTTGGGAGTAGTTTTATTGGTATATTCCATGATATATTTCATGTGCTTATCCAACCTGCAAGTGTGCATAACTTCTTAGACTTCTGGCTATTTATTGAAATTTAAATTAGTGAAAACTTTTGAAAAAGATGTTATGGAACACTACTAGTAGGTATTGCCTTTGTGATAATGATTCAAACTACATCTTTGGTCTTTTCACACATTGTGAAATACTAGCATAAGGGTCACAGAAATCTTTAGCAAGTACAATGTACATTTTTTGAGTACTTTCTGGTTTGAAAATATGGTGCTTTTATGCCCAGAATTAACATGTCAGGTTATTGTTGCAGCAAGTTTTCAGTTCTGTGCCAGTAAAGCTGGCGGCTTTGATTAGATGTTGTGGTGCAGTCAATAGGATTGTAGTTTGTCATTTAAGACTGCCTTGTTTTCAGCATGGAAATTCTTGCAGCAGGAGGAGCTCTAGGCTCTGCCAATGTGCCAGCCTAGCTAAGGTTTGCCTGCTGTCTTAAATGGAAGCATTGTTGGGATAAAGGCTGTCTTTCTTTTAAACACTTGCTTGATCTCTACTGGAGTTCTCAGAGCTGCACAGTATCAAGGTAAAATCTTTTTAAAAGTGAGTATTTTGCGAAGAATCAATTTGGTGGTCAAGCAATCCCCAGAACAATGTCCCCCACTGCTGGATGTTTTCAAGAGGTAGCTGGACAGCGTGCTAGATAATCTCATGTTGGCTCCTTTTCCCATGAGAGGTTGGACCAGATGATCTTTTGAAGTCCTTCCTGATTCTGTTTTGATGTGGTTATGTGGCAGATTGGTAATACTCCTGATGGACATGTAGGTACACTGAGGAATATCAGGAGTATCCAAAAATGTAGTCGGGGAAACCAGGCATCTGCTGCTCAGTGCAATGACTTCTCAGGTTGCAACACAGCCATCACTGCTGGATGCCTCACATGCTCAACAGTCAGCTTCTGATTTCTGATTTGGCACTTCAGGGTAAAGCAGTACACTTTGATAAGCCAAAAACCGTATGGTTACACTTTGCAAAAATTCTTAAGCTGATGATTGAACTGCTTTATACATTATTGTGGCATGAGCATGGCAGGCAGCACAGCCAATTTCAAATTGTCCTAAGATGAGACACCGCTGTCCCCAGTCATTAGGGGTCTGATAAGAAAAAGTAAGCAAGCCTGACACACAGGGTTGCTCTGGAGTTGCTTAATCCCTCATCTCCTCTGTTGCAGTGATGCAGGCAAAAAGCAAATATTACTGTTGTCTTCAGAGGGGTTCTAAGTTGGGTTTAGAATTACAGGGTTGCTCTTTTTTTCTTGACTTAGTGTCCAGTTTCAAGTAGAAATTTAAACTGGTGCAGACAACTGTGCATACTGGTTTAGATGCAGGTGCAAATGCTGGAGTTGAGATTGTAGAGTTAAAAGTTAGTGACCAGAGTTTTGATTATTCAGACTGTCATTTTTCCCGTGGCTTAATACTGTGCTATCTTCCGGAAACTGGGGGGAAGTGGGTAGTATATTAAAAAAAAAAAAGAAAAAAGTCTCCCCAAAGCCTTCAGAATTATTGGCCTGCCCCTAAAATAGAGTAGAAAATGTTGAGTTTTTTAATGCTTTTCAGTATGAAAACACCAAATGAAATTACTTCTGCTCTTTCAGAGAGGCTAAAGAAGGATAGGAATAGTTAAATTTCAAAGTTGCTTTGAAGCTGGTTAATTAAAAGGATCTGTAAGGTGAGTGTTGACACTTTTTAAAAGAGTCTTCATACCTGTACATACTTTATTCTTTTTTAATATAATGCTTTGAAATATTTTTGTGCAAGTGAATTTTTTTTAAAATGGGGGAATTTTCTAAGGATTTCCTGAGATTGTATGGATTTCAGCACCAAGCTGGAATGATTTGCTTATTCTGGACAGGACTTGACGACAGACATGACTGTAGAAGGGTGATTGGAATCACCTGAAGTACTCATTATCAAATCTGTGAGGCCATTTTTGCCTACTGATTTACTTGAAGGAATGGTAGACCATTAAAACATAGGGCTGAAGATGTTTTTCATTCTACTCATGGTGAATCTTCCCTTTGTTGGTCTTGAGCAGTGTAACTTAATCTGCTTCCATTTCCTTTACTCCATGGAACAATTAGAACAAAGCATTTTCCTGGGTCAGTGGTGTGTTGATTCTGTAGAACACTTACCTGTCCCTGTGTTGAGTCAACAAACTTAAGAACCAAGTCAAGAGCCTTATACTGTGCTCAACTTTGAAGGCAAATTGTGCTTTTTAAGTGCTGCTGCATTTGTTCTGAGGAGTTTTTCAAGTGGTACTTCAGTGTTTAGAGACATACTTAGAGCTGCTATGTAGAATCGCACAGGTTTGATTGTATTTTCAGAGTACCTAGTGAAATCTCTGTTCCTGTAAGTGATGCCTTTATTTTAATAGAATTTAAATCATAGAGCCAGGGTGGGTCCTTAGAGAAATTCCCAGACCCTCAAGTTCATTGCAGACCAAGAACTATCGCCTTAAAATGCTATTCTCATTGTTAAACCCTCTCCTCTCCCCAGTAAAGAAGCTAGAGAAGTGAATGGGACAGTTTATTTAAATTGCCTTTAGCTATTATCTATTTAAGAAGTAGCAGAAAAACCTTTTGTGTAAATGAAAACAAATACTAGTTTGCATCTCCAGAACCTGTGTCATTGTTAGCAAGTTGCTGCCTGAGTAGTATAATACGTGTTTAATTTGGGACCTTTTCCGCTCATAAATATTGAAAACATAGCTGATATTGAATTAAATGCTTGGCAGTTTAACTGTACAAAAGGAAATTTAAAACTAGTTGTGGTCTTTTCTTAATTAGATGAAAATGTGATTTCTTTACAAGGAGATTGTTTTTAATAGAAGTTATTGATATTTAAAAAGACCATAAGCTGAAAGAAAAACTGTGGACCTTCTGATATACATTCTTGGTTTTCCCTCTTAAGTCTGGAGCTTTTAATGAATTTAAAAGAAAAATAGGTTCTTTATTTTCTTCTTCTTGCAGTTTATTTTGTCAAGAGGAGATGATTAGTACTGAAATACATACATGCATATATATAGATATGTTATGAAAGCCAAGACATCTTTCTGAGATATTGATTGTATAAGTAGGTTCTGGAGGCCAGTGCTTGCCTGGCTGTTCTCCATTACAGGATGCTCATATGTAATCAGATTAAACTTCAAAATATTTAATTTGAATTTTTTTTTTTTCTGACTATATGACATGTTTTATATAGGCAAAATATAAATGGGAGAGTAGGAGTCTAACAAAGTACACTGTGCCTATAAAAAACACACCAGGAATTTTAATAACCTGAAATGCTCTTTTCTCTTTGTATTAGGAAAAATGTCATCTTTAAGCATCACGTCCT
>WEIT01001765.1:24165-40815 GCA_013389985.1 Dryoscopus gambensis | reverse complement strand
TGAAAGTTTTTAAAGGAACTGGTAAGTAATTACGTGAAAATGGGTTCACATTGTTATGCATTTTGCTAAACTTCTATTGAAATAGGAAGTTAGATATTATCGTTCAGCAGTCTGAATATTCAGCTTGATGAAAATTTTTGTATTATTGTCACTGAAGTTCTTGCTTAAGATGATCAAGGATATTTTGCATGTCATTGAAAATCATTCTCAATATGATAAATTTGTTTTTGCTGTTTTCATCTTATAAATGAACTTCCATTTAATCCAAAATCTTACAAATATGTATGGTAGCTTCTAGAAAAACTAAATTGGTGAAACATAGAGCATTCAGGTGTTTGAGGTCAGTAAATTCAGGGGCTTGGGGTACGTTTTTCTAGACTTACTGAAGTCCATGTCCTGCTTCTGAATCTCTCCTCACCCGCTTGAGAAACTCACTTCAGCTGGTTACCTTTCCACTTGTTTAGAGAAGATTGTGTTTAATAAATTTTCCCTGTCCTTATCCTTGTGTAAGCAGTATTGCAGCCAGGTGTTTATTTAAACATGATTCATTATTAATATAGACTATTTAGACAGCAGTATACTGAAAGTGAATTACTTTGTCAGGTATTTAAAACCTCTGTATTGTAGACGGTTTGTTTTGTTGGGAAATGGCAATGGCAATCATAAAGGGTCAGGGATTCTTGTTCTCTTAAGCCTGAGGCTTTTTAGATATTTACAGGCCATGTACAATGTAGCTGTTCCGGCTGTTCTGCCGTTAGACCTGAGCTCTGCAGTAGAAGAGGGACAGGGGAGGAGGCTTGTTCCTGGGTTGAGAGGGTAATTGAATTGCCAGCCTCAATGAGCCTTGAGCCTCTTTGAGAGAAAGGATGTCACTTATGCTGTATTGTGTTAGCTGCTGTGACTCAGTAGAGTTTAGGCCACAACTTCCATTCTCTTTTTCCATACAAACTGGATTACAACTCTGCTTTATAAGGGTACAATCTATTCTATTGTGTCTTCCCAGTTCATGTTTCTTGGTTCATAAAGACCACTTGCAATTGTGTCGCTCAGAGACCAGACTTCAAATTCACCAGGCACACATTAGTATTTTTGTTTCTAACCATCAGAAACTGGCAAACAAGTATTCCGACTTCAGCTGTCCTCTTTAAATACCACCACACTGCAAAATGTATATTCCTTGTTTTATAACGAACTAGTGCTATCTTAGTTGTTTATTTCTTTAAAAAGAAAAAAAAAATGCACTAAAAGAATCCAAACATGTTCCGCTACTGCAGGAGAAACTTTGCCCCCTAGCCCTGAGGGAATACCAGGAATGATTTTAGGATTTTATGCCCTCCTTTGCCTGTGTTGATACGTCGAAGCAAGAAGGAATTTGTAAAATGAAGCTTTAGCACTTGTCATTCTTTAGGACTGGCACAAGCAAATGTTTTACAGCAGCAGAAAATCCTACAATTTCCCAGAAGCATCTCTCAGCCTGAACACTTGTAGGGTGTCCAGCTTTTCTTCTGTTCAGCAAAACGGTGCCAGAGAAGCAGCCCTTTAGAAAGCAACAGCTCTTCCCATGCTCTACCTTTGAACTGCTCAGTGAGAGAGTCTTGGAGCTTTTTGTTGTCAGACCTTTATGGTTGAGTAGTAGCATTGAAAAACAACTGTTAGTGCACATGGGGATATTAACTTTTGTTACACAGCACAGGCACAAGTAGTGAGTGACTCAGCCTTTATAGTCTCAGTCTGTAATGAAGAACTGGGGGTACAGAAGTGTCTTTTATCTGTACTTGTAGAACTCACTTTGTCGCTGTAGCCCTCTCACTACTAGCTCTCATATTTTTATTTCAAGCTATGCATTATTACAGTGATTCCTGATATTGACTCAACAGTTACTTCTGTATTCAGAAAGACCATCTTCTCCCATATCCTTAATTATAAAGGTAAGCTGGTTTGCACTGACACGTCAACTCTTTTTAACAGAGTATATGGTGGCCAGTATTAAAGAAAGAACAGCAGCAAGAAAAAAGAACCCAGTGCCCCTCAAAAAAATCCCCAAACTAAATAAAAACTCCACACTGGAAAACAAACTCAAAAAACCAGCCCAACCCCCCAAATCAGCAAAGCCATGCTGCCCTTTCGATAAGAGGCAAAAGGTTGTCCCTGGGCTGTGCAGAACACTAGCAGGGAAATGGAGGAGGGAGAAATGAATGCCAGGAACAGTAGAGAGAAACTTGTGGAACACAAGGGTAAGTTTTAGGATTTGAGAGGAATCTTTAGGTTTAAATGAAAACCTGGGATTTTCAGGAGTTAATTCTGCTTTTTTAAAGGAGAAATAGAGAGGGAACAAACTGGACGAGTCAGATGGATGCCATGGGATAAGAATGAATCTGAAGTTTGGGAGACAGAGGGAGTAAAGGAAAATGTGTTCGTGGTAATACATTAGTAATAAAAAAAGAGAAAAGCTAGACAGAGGAAAACAATATACAAAAGAGAAGACTGTCACAGAGCAAGGGTGTTGAGAGACATAGGATTATGACAGGTGAGAGAAACAGAATGATGGGGCTTTTTCTGGACCAAAGGAACTCTGACTAAATTAACAAAAGACACCTATATGCCATTGCAATAGATGAAAACGATGATGTAGGAAACGACGAGTCACAGTTCATATGTAAAATACTGTAAGTGGGATACTGTTAATACAGTGAAGGATTGTGGAAGTCAGAAAGCTGCTAGGTGACTGGTAATAATTATATACAGATATGCATCACAATTAATCTTTAGGTACTACTTTGAGGACCCAGGTTTTTTGAAAGTGGTGTTTTATTCAACTTTCTCTGTAATTTTAGTATATTTCAGGTCACTAAATAAAATAGTAAGAAAAGAAAAAAATTAAAAGAAGAAGTAGGAATGATGTTAAATTGATGCGCATGAAACAGTGACTTTTCTTGAGATGTCTGTTTGTACTTAGTGTAATGGAATGGCTGACAGCTGGTTTCAGTTGCCGTAGTGTAATTATGTAGAATAGACTTTTGCGATGACACTATGTCAATTAAGGAATCTCTCACATTCTAGACTACAAAGGACGAAATGACAGTACAAGATATTTCTTCCGTTCTTTTTCATAAAAAGATAGTGACACTGTGTGAAATTACAGTCCTGTTATGATGACACAAGTCAAATGATGTGAAAGATTTCTGGATTGATTAAAATCATCAGCATTATAATATAGAATATGTATGATTTGATAAGTTGCTGTTATGTTTTGTTCATTCTTCTTCGGAAGATATTTGGGGGGGCTGACAGACTGAGGGCGTTTCTTGTTATATTTGAACTGGTGTGTGTCAGTGTGAAAAATGCTCCTTATATAACAACGTACTTTAAATAGTGGCTCTTCGGTCTGTGGAAATATTTTAATCCAATACATCTTGAGTAAATTTTAAAGCCATGGCAGAACATGAACTAGAATAGGAGGTGGTGATATTATTCCATGTATTTTGCTCTGTCTCCCTTTTTTAAACTTAAATCCAGATGAAAAAGAAATTATGACTGTTTTCTTCTTTCCTTTTAAAGTATTCACGCTGTCTCCAAATTCTGATAAAGTCAGTGTATTAATTTTTATTACATAAAGCATAATAATGCAAATTCTTCATTGTTTTTGAGAAAACTGCAATATCAAAACACCCTGATGCATAATGAATTTATTTAAAAAGCTCTTGAATTGAATTGAAAGAAAGGATGCTTATAAGCATTTCCTGATAGTAAATGCAATTTCTTCTGGTCTCTCAGTATTGATCCTATGTGTTTTAATAGGTTTTTTTCAATTAGAAAACAGTCTAATTTGCATGCAAATTATATAATGCTTCCAAATGATACATGTGGAGATCGTCCTCTGCCTGTTTTCCTCTGATTATTGATATCTGTTTAAGGCTTGTTTTTGTTCCCTGTGTTAGCAATGTAGTATTTATTGATATTTTGATGTAGGAAACCATAAAACATCCAGTTAGATTAATTTTTTTTCTACGGGAGTGCCCAGGAAAAAAGATTCTATGAACAAAGGCAGGAGCAGACATTTATCTCATTAAAAAATTCAGAAAAATTCTAGTTTTAGACTGGCTTCCTCTGTGATGTCTGTAAGTAACTGGCCAACTGAGTCATCTTATTATTTAAACATCTACAAAAATTGCTCCAAACTGTTAAGGTAGCTTGCATATTCCATGCACTGAAGTAACTGTGTCATTTTAATGAAGCCCGCCTCCCTTTAATTACGATCCTTTCTCATGTACAACATGTGCGTAGTTACCAGCCTGCCAGGTCTGCATCTCGGCATGTCTGTTTTATATGCAGCCTACTACACCCTAATTTTGTGAAGTGATCAATATTTTTTTTTAAATTTTGAATATTCTAATAATATTCTACTTTTAATGTCACTGATAAATGTAATGATAACTAATATATGTTTTCAGCTTAAATAGGATAAAGCTGTGTAAGCACAATGTGTTTGTGTAACTAAACATTTCAGACACTATACACATACTATAAACTCATTTATTACTGTAGTAACACAATGCTTTGCAGTTTTGTAACAGTTTGTATAACACCACTTCGTGTAACTTACTAGACTTACTGTATTTATCTGCCAATTTCTGTCACTATTGTAAAACATTTTTCTAATTGTTTGTTTGATATGCTAGATAATGACACAGTAAAGACAGGATAAATGTTTAAATAGAATAGAAGGACAAAGGGATGAAGCAACTCAGAGCTGGGCATGTGAAGTTCTGCCCAGAGCCCAGCCTCCACGCTGCACTGTGCCCTGGCAGGCAGGAGGTTTGCAGATGCACTTGCTCTTGAGCCACTGCACAGTCGTGGTAGCAGCACATGGCAATATCCTTTCACTGGTAGTGAGTGGGAACAGTGCTTACACTGGTCTTCAGGATAGTAGAAGAGGAGAATAAGGGAACTGCAGCTCTTCTGAAAGAATGTTGTTAAGTTTACCCATGGTAAAATTAGCAGAGTAACTATTTTTTGGCAGACCAGGAAACCAAGTCCACTCTGGATTTGTGCTTCCCTTTCATCTCTAGAGGTGCCCATGTTAGCACAGCTGGAACACGCTTAGTGAAGCAATGCAGAAGCCTTCCCCTGCTGTTCTCAAATGTGACTGTCTTTTAATTTATGATAAAAAATATTTTAGGTGCTAAGATTAGAAGATATATACTGTTTAATACAGTTCACTTAGGGTCTTAATATTTAGTATGGTAATGGGTACTATACACTTTTTATACTCTTATTTGAAGAGGATGCAGATCCTTTTTTCTCAGGTGCCACCACTACTAGTGACACTGCAGGAACTCATGATCATGACAGCAATATCTCAAAACTTCCCAAATCAAGTCTCTGCCTTTATATAATCCATCATGTTTTCCCCAAAGTAAAGAGTTTAGCAGCACCTGGCCTTGCCCCCATTAGGTCTTCAGTTCCAGGCTCCTTCTTACCAAACTCTAATATGGAACTCAGATTTCCTTAGATATCCCCTTAACAAACTGTGATCTTGGTCCTATACCCATAGTGACCCTTGGCCTCTCTCTCTTGAAGCCACTTGTACTTGAACATACCCTGTCTTTCTGTGGCATAGCTGTGCTCAAAGTTTGGTTTGAGCTTGCAAAAGAAGTAAGATGTGCCACCTGTGTTGATGTTGCTTGTATTGGCACAGCCCAAGTGTGAGAATATACTTTATATATGTAAGAAAATTAATTTTAAAAAGGGAATATTTAACAGCTTTGCTTTCTAGGCATAATAACTAGGTCTGTATATTGATTTTAATTACAAGGCTGAAAAATATAGAAAATCCTTAATGAAGTTGCTTAAATGGAAATGCACTTTGTTTCCATTGAACCAGAGTTGAAGATAATAAACGTAATAATCCTGGACAACACAGGAAGGAAAACTATAAGTCTAATATGTATGAAACATAAAAGAGAACAAAAGTTCATTGAAAACCATTTTGTCTTTGAGTTAGTGAGAAAAATCACCAGTACTAGTTTGTAATTGTTCCTTTTGAGTGGAAAAAAGGAATGGCTAGATGTAATTGCCAGAGGAACAGGCATCTAGTGCCACTTAAGATGCTGCAGGGTATCTAGGCTGGTCTCCCAGTGCTGCTTCAGAAAGATGTGGGTCTCCTGCATTGACTGTCACTTCTGCTGTCTGCAAATTTATGTGTCAGTGACATCTCCAATATGACTGGACTTCTGTATTTTGCTGCCAAATTGAGCTTCAAGTGTTTTTTTTAGCATCCCTAATAATCTCTGATATCAAAACAGTATAATTCATCTGGAAGAGCAAAAATGTTTGCTAATACATACAATTTCAGTTTAACTAATACTCCTTTACATTGGAATAAATGAGAATTGCAGATACTTAAGTGTTTCACTAGTCACCACAGGGGAAATGGTTGAAGGTTCTCCAAGAACAGCTGTATAAAGGGATTACCTGTTCAGCCAGGATTAGAATTTCAGTGGGGTTTAACAGTGTCCAAGGAAATCCCATGAAAGTACTCCTAGGCAGTTGGCTTGTGTTTCCAGGTGATGGACAGAGGCTCATGGTGTCCAGTAGCCCAGCAACTGTAAGCAAGAAGTCCAGTTATGTTTGCAAATACATTTACTGAATTTTCTTGGTAATCTCTGTATGTGTCTGTGTCATCTGGTTTAACTTTAGAGAATTGTATGCTCAGTCTTATAATATGCCTGTAGTGAATTTGAACCTCCCAAACCAGTGTCTTGTTACCCATTGTTGGTTACATTGGCAGATCTTGACACTGCTCTTTTTATTCCTCAGTAAATACTTACTCTGTGTGGCAAAGCACTTGCTTTGAATAAACACTGCTGTGTGCATTAACCAACTTGACAGAAAGTCCCAGGCATTGCACAGGGTCTGCTATGACCAAATACTTTGCAGTTCTTGACCACTACCTCTCTCTGTTCTGGGTCAGCTGTCCTGGGATGGGACAGGACAGGTGAAGGTACTTGTTATAGAAGACAGTTTCTTACTGGTGATGGTTATTAAGATTGGAGTATGGAAGAGGTGGTGGAAGAGGAAGGAGACATACTGTTTTTCAGCCTCTCAGTTACTGCTAGTGTGGAAAAAGCTGGAATGGCATCTCAGCATTAATTTCTCACTGAAGAAACTTCCGTGGAACCTCAGTGATGTGCTGGTTCTAACGGGTACTGTATTGTCTTCTGCTCTTAAAAGGTAACTCAAGATTTAACCATCTTCATGGACTTCCCTTGGTGGGACTTATGGGGGGGGGAAATGAAGGAGGAACTACACTGTACTATTAACTACACTTCTATATTGAGTATACACAAGAAAATACATTATGTAAAAAGTTTACTTTAATTTCACCATGATTTCATAACATTGGTGCAGAACTGCCGTCAGTAGTCCCCTCCCTTTGAATGACACTTCAGATCACTTCTGGAATTTCCTCTGATGCTCCCTCTTAAGACAATTATCCAGCTGAAAAAAACCACGAGGGGTTATTTTCTCAGGGCCTCAGACACTGGGAACTTGCCAATGTCCACTCCTTAGAGTTTTATTATGGAAAGAAATCTTGCTAGTTCTCATATATCAGGGGGCTACTCCTTTTCTGAAGAAGTCCACTGAATATTGAGAATCTTTGAAGTTGTGAATTGTATGTAACATCTTTAATCAGTTCCCTGGTTTGCTATTTAAAGAAACTGGAGAATAAGTGTTTGCCCTGATCAGTGTGTGCTGAGGAAAAAGAGTTCAAAAAAGAATTCAGTAGTGCAATATCTGCAGGTGGCTACAAGGAAAGTCTTCTCATCATGTGTCTGGGAAAATTGGCACTACTGCTCTGTTGTGAAGGACAGGAATATCCACAGAGATGGTGTGCACAGATGTGCAAAATAAGCCTTTCATTCCTGTGTCATAAAGAACTGATAATGTAACTGGCCCTTTCTGGTCACACCTCTAACAAGGATTGCAACTCAGCTACTGTCCAATTGACCTAGAAATGGAGAAAATATTTTCAAGTACATAATGCAGCAACTGTAGTTTTTGAAGGTAGATTTGTTAAGCTACTGAAAATCCTACAACCACTTCAGATGCTTTTAACCATTTTGCGAGCTAAAAAGCTAAAGTTTATCTTTGTATAATCCACAGTTTTTGCTGACTTTATTCTCAGTGTCTTTGATGGAATTTTGCATAACATGTTAGTACATTTAAGTAATGTCAGTGTTATTTAACATATATATTTATGTATTATTCTACTGCAAAGTTATTCTCTCTTGAAGGTTTGAATTTTTTCTTCATTGGTATGTAACTGTCTTTTTATTTCTTCTTCCTTTCTCTTTTTCCTTCAGAACTATTATGGAGCTGCCAAAATGATTCTTTCTGACAATCCCCTTGGCCTGACATGCGGAATGGTGTGTCCAACATCAGATCTCTGTGTTGGTGGCTGCAATTTGTATGCCACTGAGGAAGGACCAATTAATATTGGTGGATTGCAGCAATTTGCAACTGAGGTAGGTAGGACTTGCAAATGTCTTAAATTCTTTGTATGTACTATTGAGTATTGCCTGTGGTTGCCTTTATTAATGTATTTTTTAAAAAAACCAGTTGATACTAATAAAATAAAGGTATAGAAAGCTAGAATAATTATCCTTTTTCTTACAGCACACTCAAAAGCTTAGAAATGCTTTTGTAATGCAGTTATAAGAACATTATAGGAACATAAGGAACATTATTTGTGAACAAGATGATTCTTTAGACATACTAGTAGTTGAGACAATTTCTTTTATAATGAAAGATTTATCTCAGGTGAAGTTGTGGATGTTGCTCAAGTAGGCTGCATAGGGGAAAAGATCAAGTGCACCTGTATCTGTAAGTGCATATGAAGGAGATGTAGAACTGTTCTGGGCAGAGGGTAGATTCTATAGCAGAATTAATGTGTGTTTTATACTGGCTTTGAGACAAAGGTAAGCTTCGGATGATTTTTTTCTTTTTATTGTCCCGTTTTGCCAAACCGAAGTAAATACGTAGTTTGAGGTTGACCTAAAGTAGATGTCCATGTGCATCTATTTACATAGATAGATTCCCACATGTGTATGTGTAAATTTATTAGTTCATAAAGGTAGGTGTATGTTTTGGCTACTGAGACAGAGGTTGTTGCTTGCTGCTTCATGTTAGGAATTCTTCTCATGGGTTTTTGTTGAGGTTCTTGTGCATTGCTTTTGATTATGTAGTTTCAGTGCTCCAATTTCCATCTGAAGAAGGAGGCAACTGCTCATTTGTTAACTTCTTTTGAGGGCATGGAGAATTTTTGCCTAACTCAAGGTCTCAGATGTTACCTCATCTGATCTATCTGAACTATCATTAGGTAAAAGTTGTGATTTTGGTCTCTGTGAAAGTGAGGGAGTTGTGGCTATATTAAAAATAGCATATGCATGTGTTAAGATTGCACATTTCTATACAGTCCCTAACTAATATGCCTGCCCCTATTCTGTATCATGAGGCATTTGGCTGATCTTATTTACAAACATACAGTGAAGTTCCAGTCAACTTTGCAAAGCCTGGGAAAAAAACTACTTTGTAGGACAGAACAAAATAGAAATGCAAATCAATTTAGAAGTAACAGATGATACCTATAAGACCAGTATTTTCCTCTGGTGTCATGCATAGAGTTCACACCCTCTTCTCTATGGCTGTGGGTCCTGATTTGATGAGCAAATATTGCTACCTGCTGCTGCTGTTCTCCTTTTATTTGTTTGTATCCCTCCTTTCTTCTCTCCAGGAGACTTGTAAATCTTCTGGAGCACCTGATAAACTTTTCTGCTAGCTGTTGCTGAATCTTTTCTCCTCTCTGTCATTTAAGTAGCTAACCACTTCACTTTTCTTGAGATTTGAATGCACATGTGTAAGAATCAGTACAGCTTAGACCAAAGTTCTCGTTCACAGGATCAGGCTAGAGACACTGGACTGTGTTAGTTCTATGTGTAAGTTCAATAGTTGGGTTTTATCAGTCAAGAGGCACTTTTATTAGCTTTTCTTCTCATGGCCTTTATTTCATATATGTAAAAGGCTAGTATTTGTTGCAAAGCAGACTTCTTTTTTCCTTAAACCCCCCACAAAACCAAAGATAAAAACCCCAAACCAACCGACCAAACAAAAAAGATTAAGCGATTGTCAAGTAGATCATAAATACAATGATGAAATATTACTGTTTAGGAACCAAATGCAAGTAATAGCTGCTATAATTTGATTTGTGTCTTCTTTTAGATCTTATGCTATGATTAATAGAGAGGAATTATAGCTTGATAGATCATGCTAAATATCTGCCATTTTTCTTCAAAAATCTTTAGAAATCTGTTAAAAAAGCTCAGTGGTAGCATAATGATTGATATGAAAACTGCAGAGGATGAATAGTTTTGAATGGTTTTGCTCCTAATGTTTAAAGTTTGTTTAAAATTATATTAGTTTCAGGAGTTCTAACAAAATAAAATTGTTATATAGTTCTATATGGCACTCCGACAAAAAGAACATTTAAATGAATTTTATTATCCTTAGTATTTTCATAGTAGCTATATTTCTATACATCTAGTATATAAAAAATGTAAAAGAATGTTAAAAAAAATTGTTGTTAATAACCTTTACGTTTACTGCTGTTTAACATAGAATTTGTATGTATTCTAGCACTCTTAATTAGTAATAATAGGCAGTCACTTTTGCAATTAGTACTTTTTTACTTTTCAGTTAAATTTTATGGTGAAAGTGGTGTAGTTGAAAAAATATAGTGGTAGTGCTTCCAAGTAACAATCATTAGAAAAATACGGATTATAATATTGAAGAAAGTTGTAAGGTTCTACTGTTCACAGGAGAAGTGGCCCGGGTACTGCAAACAAAGTGTGTTCACAGCTCTACCTATACAAGTAACTTAGCAAATTGTGTAATTTAGGAATGCAACATGTGTTAGTCTTAATGAGAGCTGCATGGTGATTCTCATGCATGGTGTAATATTTGTCCCACAGGGGCTTATTTACTGAAAACTCCATTGTGCATGAAGCCAGTTTTAGGCTTTTTTTTCCCCTTGGAATTAGTCTGAGGATCATACACTTGATGCATTACGAGAGTGAGCAATAATAAAAGGACACGACTGCTAGCTGAGATAATAGATAAAATTGCAGTAAAGCAGGAATGTGGATTTAAAATGGAAAAATATGGGTATGACGTATGCCCGTTTGTGCTTCTGAACAATGACTGATCATCTGTTCATACTGCAGATAAAGCTCCCTAATTGTAAAATATTTGTCTTGCATACGGTAGAACAATAAAAAAATATGGCACCTTATGCTGCCTGCATTTTCCTTCTGCCCTTTCATATAGTTTTGTAGCTATGTTTGGCTCATTCTCAAAGTGAATTGTAATCCAGCCTGGAAAAATGTGAATTTTGACAATTAAATGTTTAAGTGGAAAAAAGGAAATGTCCGTTTGTATTTGTGATGTAGAATGTGTATACTGGGATGCAGTTACCATGGTAACTGTTGCATCTAGAGAATAACATGGAGTAAAAGCTCACTATTATAAATGACGAGTGTCAAGCTCAGGTTACACCTGCTACTGCACAGGTCAAAATTATATTAATGTCTTTATCTGTCTCCTTTGCCCAAGTACTTCAGAATCAGGAAACATCCATTTTTTGAACACAAGTTCAGTGAAAGTATACTGAGATTGCAGTGAAAATGCATACAAGCATGAGGTATATACCTGTCAGTCCCAAAAATGAACTAAAATCACTGGTTACTCAAGTACAAGTTTGCAAGCTTGTAGTAAAAAGGCAGCAAGATCTATTACATTGTCTGCTGTAGTATTAGTAAGAAACCCTCAAATTATTACATTTTTTAAAAGACTTTATTGAATCTAAAGGTTCTTTTCTGTTTCTATTTAATCATTCTGAATGGTGCAGCACAAGCTAAATAGAAAAATGTATTATTTTAATCTCTGCATACTAGATACAAACACTAGATCATTTAGTACTGTGGCTCTTGTGCCAGCTACAGTTGTGGTGTTCTGTTCCTCTTTGCAGATACATTCTGACTGCTGCTGCAGCAGAAAGAAATTGGAAAAGGAAATTTGATATGTGTTTTTCCTAAAAAAGTCATTGTATGAGCTTACCTGTGCTCACCTAGGGACATCTCAGTGCAGTACCTGTGCTGGAAGGAGCATTCTGCTGAGGGACCTGAGTGCTGAACCTCCCTCCTCCCCCAGCCCACCACAGTCAAGGAAGAAATGTCTGCCCTGAGAGATTGCCATGGAGTGGTGCGCTGTGTCCCTGGGCTTAGGGTCCCTCTTTGAGTTATTGCCAGCTCTGATCAGTGTGTAGTGTAGGTGTGAGGAGAAGCTGGTTCTCATGGGACTGCCACTCCTGCAGCTGGTTGGCCTTGAGATACCAGCCTGGGCATCATCACTGACACGGATACATGTGCTGCATCAGCAGAGGAGGGTTGTTCTGGGCAGCTAAGGCAGCGGAACAAGTAGAAAAAGCCCTTTATTTGTCAGTATTAATTTTAATACATCTTTAGGTAATTTTATCTTTTCAGTCATGTTAAAGTCCATGATAATAATAAATAAAATTTCAGGCTTGTAGAAAGCTACACCACCTCCTTCAGACAATAGTTCAGGGGATGAATCTGGGGACTTCTGATTTCTCAGGTCAATGCTGAAAGATTTGCTGATATTTTGGCAAGTTATATAAACTTCTCTGCAGCATGTTTTACAGATGTTAAATATTTTTTTATTTTTTAAAGTCATTTGCATGAATGTTGCTATGTCCGTTTAGTGGTGGGATTCATGAAACTTTGAGATTTGAACTCTGCTGTGTCCAAGATCCTTGGGATATCTTGGGACTAGAATAATGGAGGTTTGAAAAGTCTTTAATAAGATGTTTAGGCCCTAGTTTTGTAAGCACTCACCTACTTCCATAAAAACTTGAAGTATAAAACTTGGACCTTTAGCTCTTAAATTGTGGAGGGAAAATCAAGATTTCATAACTAGCACATAGCTGTGGGGGAAAAAAAAAAAACTTCTTCTAACATTGTCTGCTATCCACTGCAATTAAATGGGTGATCATGTAATTTGACAACTTCAAGAAGATTACTGTGCATGCAATTTGCTTCAGTTTGTATTAAAATGTGTGCAGAATATGATTTTCTTCTTTAAATATTCAACTGCCCCATATTAATGCAAACCAGCCTACAGATAAATATCCATGGAAACCAGTGGGAAAGTGTGAAACTAATAAAACCAGTTCCTAAATGTTCCTGATTTCATTGCCTGTGTTACTGTCTGTGCACTAGTAAAATCTGATAACAGTTCAGTGTGCACTGATATGTTTCACACTAAATTAAACCCTAGCTAGATTCTAATGTCTATGTCAGTAGCCATTTGGTATCACACTGCCTTAGTGAAGGATATTTAACTGTAAACCTGGCTGATAAACTTATTTCTAAAGCCTTTTAAGCATGGAACCAAGCATTGTGCCTGAAGAATATAAAGGATTTAGTTATGAAGTTAAAACTTGTATTACTAAATGGTTAAATTGTCCTTCTGTTTGTCCTTCTGAAATGTGTCCTTCTGTGTATATCTTGGATATACAAAGTAAGTATGCTTTGATAGTCTTGTTTTGTAGGATTAGACAAAGGTTTTTACATTTTAACACTGAGATTAAACTTTCAATCTATTTACTGTTTTATTTAATACATTTTTTGTCATAGCCCAGAAATAATTTTAAGCAGTCATGGAAGAGTAGAATGGCTTGTATTGGAAGGGAACTTAAAGATAATCCACTTCCAACTCCCCTGCCATGGGCAAGGACACCTTCCACTAGAGCAGGTTGCTCAAAGACCCATCCAGCCTGGCCTTGAACACTGCCAGGGATCGTAGAATCATAAAGGTTGGAAAAGATCTCCAAGATCATCAAGTCTAACATTTGACCAAACACCACCTTGTCAACTAAACCATAGAACTGAGTGCCACTTTGACTGAAATTAGTTATTTTACTTTGTGTAAAATTTGAGGTAAAAAACCTAAATATAATTTCTTACCTGTTTTTAATGGTTTTAAATGTTTTAGACTCATTTAATTCATTCTTATTATGCCATAAAATTATTTTCTTCTGATTAGCAAACTACATTTCTCTGAGTCACCTGCTACTCTTTGCCAAATGTCACAACTTTTCATAAAAACATGCTAATACAAGAGTGATGTAGTGAAGAAAAGAACCAGAATTTTATTACATGAGGGTAATAATAAGGTTTTCCCTATCTGCATTCTGAAAAGCAGCTAAAATGAGTTGGCTAAAACTTTCCACGAAATTTAAAGTGGAATCAGTTGCTCAGCAATTGAAACTACTGTAGTTTGCTTAACTGGGACAAGTTGTGGAACCTGAGTACAAACTCATGAGGTTTTTTTATATATTTTGGATTGTGCTCTTTGTTGAATGTTTTTGAACATGAACCAACCCCTTTGCAGTGAAAGGATATTTTATTTACATCAGAGAATGCAACAAACTCTTAGATGTCTTACTCTAGAGAACCATGCTGTAGAGAGCATTGAGCAAGTGCTCTCACACCTTTACACATTGAAGTGATGCAAATAGGAAAACTGTAATATATTATAGATGTCTGAATCAAGAGAGAATTTTTTTTCAGTTGTTGGAACTTAGCAGGATTGATTGGCTGTTTTGGTTTGATCAAATTGGGTCTCACTTGAGGACGAAGTTTTATAAGCTAGGATATCCTGTCAGAGGACAAGAGGCATAAGAAGTGGACAGAATCAATGTGGGTTTAATTTGAATAGGCCCTAGACAGTGAAGTAATGATAATTGCATCGTATTTGATAAAAAGTTGAAGAATAAATGCCTAATGTTATTAATGTCTATTATTAATCTATCTAATCTCTTTTGACTGTGTGAGAGAGAGCCTGAAAGAAAGGCAGATGTGAGGATGATGATTGAGTCTTTTCACTGAGAGAGTCTGCTTTAAAATTCATCATTTGGTCTCATTTTCCTGAATGGGTCTTGGTTAAAAAGCCCTGCAAAACAAAGGAAAAACTCCATCCAAACAAAAAGAGAAACCATGTTTTTGAAGGAAAGGTGGAAAAAAGGGTAATAGTATTAAATTTTACCTGCATCCCAAACATAGTCTGAGGAGACTAGAAGCTGAGAGGACAGCTGCATGTAATGTGCCACTGAACACTTGCTTGCCAGTTAGTCATCTCTGGCCACCAAAGGATTTCTACAGAGGAATTCAGTGATATTTAATTAAGTGAATTACAATATAGGGAAACTTAACCATTAGGTGAGTAAAAATCCTTTGAAATGCATTAAAGCAGTTTGCTATTTTCACACAGTTACCCTGCCAGCCGTAATATGCAAAACTGCCACTGAATTCCAGATGGCAAGATACTGCCATACAAGCTGGCTGTGCTGCATAAAGACAGTGTCACCCTGTTTGCAAATAGGCAGAATTAAAGTTGACCATTCAGCCTGAACTCCTAGGATTTTCTGCATGAGTGCTTGGTTTCTGAAGCTTAACACTGCACTACAGTAGTGTGGAACTTCAGTGTAACATTTATTTGATGGGTATGACTATTCAGTAATACATATAAAAATAGTTACATTAACAATAAAGTAAATTTAGTAGTAAATTTATTGAGCATATGCATATTCAGAGCATTCAATATGCACTTTAAATATGCAAGTTACATAATTTTTGTTACTGAATAGCCTTCTTAAACAGCTACATGAGACTAATGAAAACTTGGTATAATTCAAGCAATTTTTGTGAATCTAACAAAGCAGACGTTTTAGAAATATCATTGCATTTTGGTTATCATAGTCTAGTTTCACAGTACAATATGAGCTTTTCAGCCTGTGAAATCCATTAGTAACCAGATTAAACTTTCCCATATTGTATGAATTGTCAGGTTTAAATGATTCTTTCTTTAAAACAATTATCTGTCTCTTGCTTCATGCAGTTTGTTAAACCGCTGTGTCAATTTACAAAGACTGGGGGAGTTTGACACAGAAAGTTTAGAGAGGGAAGGAACTAATCATTGGTTTACCTAGCATGAGTGCTCAAGTGCACATGAAGAAAATGAAAATTGATTCAAAATATAAATGAAAAATTCTAATCATGAGTGGAATTGCCAAAGTTTAACTTGAAAACCCTTTGCTTCTTGAGTTCTAAGGAAAGTAAAATCTGTTGGTAAGCTTGTAAAATAGTTTAAATACGATATTTATTAAGACAAATGACAGTGTATGCATTTTAGAGTACTAGTTAGTACTTAGGGAACACAGCTCTGCATTGAAATAGGTGGGAAGTAGTGTGGTCTCCTGGTAGTTTTTGAGGTGCTGCATCGAGGGTGTTTGTGATACAACTGAAAATCTCCATGCAATGCACTCTTGAATCCTTTTGTCTGCTACAATTATATACTGCTTGGGTTAAACATTTTTCCCCCTACTGTCGAAGTAAAAAGAAGATGTAACTGTGCTCTTCCATGCTTCTAATATTTAGTAGCCTCTAAGGCTGTAAGTCTATTCTTTTTCCTTTTGTAGATCATACAAGATAGAGACTCAGTTCTGTTCCCTAC
>WEIT01001765.1:2200-14022 GCA_013389985.1 Dryoscopus gambensis | reverse complement strand
GCAAATGAGATGGAACTCAAGATTTTATCAGTTGGGTTTGGACAGAAGTCCATGTGTGATTCGTGAAGCAGAAGAGCACTTGTAAATAACCAGCTACCTGAGGGCAGGTGGAGTTGCAAAAAGAACTTTGAAAACTATTTTTCACATAGTTATGCATCAGGGAAAATCTATTGCCTGTGGGAAAATTGTGTGCAGTAGGGAAAGTGCCCTCCACTGCAGGTTCTATCGATGCTAAAACATAGGTGACTGAGGTCTGAGCATTCTAGCGAGTGACCATATTGAAGAAAAATGAATAGCAAAGGCTTTTTAAGAGAGCTGTTTGGACAGGTGTTAAAAGTGTCCTTTAATCAGCTATTTGCTGTGTTTCTGGCATGAGAGGTAAAGAATTCCTACAAAGTTCACAAAAGGATACAGGTTAATAGACTTATTTAAAATGAATAATAATAAAAAAGGATGCTTTGCTTCAATTCTTTGTTTACTGAGGCATTGAGGCTGTGGTGGTTTATCTTAAGGGGCAAGATGCACTCCAGCCAGTAGGTCTGGCGCATTTAGTCACTAGTTCAAAGTTAAGAAAAATACCTTGTACTAGGCTTGGAAACAAACAGGTGGCCAGTATGTGTCACCAACCTTTGACAACCTCTGGGGCCTCTGTTTGACTCACACCTCACCTCCATCTTACCTTTCCCAGTTAGGCTGTGAAGACTGATGTGGAATTTGGGGTCATGAAGACATATGTTGAACTAGGAAAGACTAAATCCTAGAAAAAGCTTTCATAGTTACCTGGATAAGCAGTAAGGATCCATCTGGGCAATGGTAATGTAAGAGATACACCATACTTCTGGTTTTCTCCAGCAGTCACAATTTCAGATTACAGCTAATGTAAATATTAAAGGGTAGTCCGTGATTCTCAGTTTTTTACATCAAAAGTAATGATAGACAATAGCACGCATGATAATTTTTATAGGACCAAAAGGTAGCAGCTAAACAATGGGAGGAGCAATATTCTTGGAGTCTCTACTGTATTTTTTTAGTTCTTTTCTTCATTGTCATTTAGGTAGGTGCAATTTCTAAACTTAGTCTTATTTCATTGGGCAATTAAAAATGCTAATTAAGAATTTGAGATGAAGAGTTAGAGTCCTTAAATTTTTTATCTCAGAATTCCAATTCTCTTCCAGTTACAAAACTTTTGTTTGTTACTCTCAAACATTAATGAATAGGAATTAAATATCCCAATTAAACATTCCAAGTTTTAAAACTAATCTCTAAAAGTAAGCATAGAAAAAAATCCCATCCTGTCCTGATTTGAAAGATTATTCAGTGTACTCTACCTTGAATCAGCTCTGCTTTTTGATAAGAAGAGTTTGTGAAGAATTTGTGCCTGAACTGACAAATCAGTTTGAAAATTTTGCTTTTAAAAAAAAAGTCTTGCATCAGTTGCTGCCTTCTGTAAACACCATAGAGACTCAGGGCAACAGAGAATAAGCATGCTGAGAGCGAAAGGAGAAATCAATGAAGGGGTGAGGGGCTAGAGGAGAGAGCACATGGTCCTCAGAGACAGCAGAGTGAGGCAGCCGAGGGTATCCTACAGGGAACAGTGCAGTCTGAACGCTTTGTTACTGTGTCTCTTCCTGTGTGTATGTGTCTCTCATGGCTATCGGAGCACATGCAGAAATACCAGGCTTTTATTACTCATCCTTCTAGAAGTTCAGCTGCATTCTTTGGAAAACAGGATTCTGTGGTTCTGTCTTTTAAGACTCCACGAAGCATTGTATATTCTTTTTGAAAGGGAAAATACAAAAGAGTTTCTTTATAGAACTACTTAATTGAATAAAAATGAATTAACTACATATTTAAAGTATTTAAGGTCATTTTTCATGTGGCATTCAAACAACTACATAAAAATGCTATCGCCATAAACATATTTTCTGCAGACTTTTACACAAAACTCTATCCTTATTCTATAATATTTTATCATAACGTAGGTGTTTTATATAACATTTACATTCTCCTTAGATGAATATCAGATAAAAATAAATATTGTTTTATTTAGTTAACTTTTTACAAAAATCCTAAGCCGCCATTCCCAGAAACTGCTTAGACACTTTAACTTCAGTGTTTGTAGGTTTAAACTTGCAGCACTAACTAACTTTCTACTTCTCACTGAGTAATGAAGATTGCTTGTTTCTTCCTCCATCTTCTGATGCTGAACTGCTGTGAAGTTAGTTTTATTGTTTACGGGTATTGAGAGGTCTATTAAATACTGTGAAATGGTGGGTTAGATGAGTGTACCGAGTAAATCTAAGCAGATTGTTGCTTAAATGTACTCTAAATAGTATATTCTGCTTGCAAGGGTTAAAACTGTACATAAAAAAAAGAAAATAAATAAAATCCCTTGTGGAAAGAACCTTTGTTGTAATTGCAGTCATTCATAGTTAATTAACATAACATTCAAACAGTGATATAATCAGATCACGTCATTGATTGGAGTGAAATTACACACCAAAAAAAAAAATTAAAAGTGCAAGCATTAATGTACCTTGTTTTAAAAAAAACTCTGTGAGATTGATTTACTCTCTCTTCCCCAAAAAGTAAGTAATCTCCTCCTGCCTGTTATTATCTTCTGATTAACTATGCAGTGCCACCTGGTGTGCAGATGGGAGGACTATTACACATCAAGAGCTCTGTTCACACCCACCCACACAGATATAAACCTACGTGGCAAAAAGTGAACAGATGTTCATTTTGCTTGTGCTATAGGAAAAAATTGTGCATCGTACTCCTGATTCATAAACTAAATTTGGAGGACATGAAATCTGCATATGGGGCCCGTAGGCCCATGGCCAGCACAGACATTTATGGAGGAAATATGTCATGTTCAAAATAGTTCTCATTTCAGGTTGTGAACAGACATTTATTTGCTTGCTTCTCTGGTTGTGATTTACCTTGTATTTCTGAGTTTTCCTTTTGTTTTCATTTGTGATTTCACTTATCTCCTCCAAAGGAGGAATTTAGAGGCAGAGCGATTTGAAAACATATCCAGGATTTATCTGTTAGTTGGTTGCTTTTCAGAATTGATTTGTGTTTCTTGGTGTTTGTGATGTTCCCAAATGTTGTGGGAGGCTGTTAGGCCCCTTCGTGAAGAGCTGTTTGCCTCTGTGGTATGTAGCAGGTCATGTAAATGGCAGTGCACCTTAAAGATAGAGCTTTAGGACAGGCATTGTGCAGCCTTAGGCTCTTAGGATCGCCAGCTCTATTGTTGCAAATTTTTTGGTATTGTTTTGTATTATTTTATTATTTTATAAATATTTTAACACTTTATAGGTCATACAGGTTTTGCTGCAAGGAAGCCAAAGCCTAAAGAGAGGCAGGTAAAAGACAACAAATAAGGGAGAAAAATAATACTTTGGAAGGCAGTGCAGGAAAGAATGATGTTGTTGGAAACGTGATCATCTAGATACTCAAAATAAATGTGTGCCTGGCTTAGTTTCTGGGTTTATTTCATTGCCCCTTGTAGACAAAGGAAATCAGTGTTTCAGAATCTTGCAAAGTGAGTGCTTTCCACCAAGGATTTTAAATTGTGACAATGGCCTTTTAGGCATTGGTATCCATGTGCAATAAAAGATACTAAAGGCTACAGAAGCAGGAAAAACACTTGAAATTATATTTTATTGTTGCAAACCAACATATTCAAATTCATTTATCTGCAAAGAGCTGTGAGCCTTTGGTATTAGAAATAATGAGAATGAAATAATTGAGATGAGTCATGAAGTCAGAGTATTTTGAAGAGTTTGAAGAACAGCAGAGATGAAGAGCGGTGGCAGGATCTGGGCAAAGCCAATTCAAAATATTTCCCAATTGCCTTACAGTATTCTGACTATTTTTAAAATTAAATTTTAAAAACATTGTTTTTAAAATAAAGATTCCATGAGAAAGCCAGTGAGAGACGTGTTTGCACTTAGTACAAAACAGGATCAAAACTGCACATTGAACTGCAGCTGCATGAAGTGAAGTCCCAAGGAAGAAGGTCTGCACAAGTCTGTGCAGTCAAGTATAGGAGTTCTTTATAATCTACCTCCTGGAGAGCCTTGGCTCATGGCTCACAGCTTGGAGAATAAATGCATCCTTCTTTAGCACTACGTTTCTTGTTTCATGTCTCATGTGAATAATATTCTAAATTAATTATACAATCAGTTGATTCTAATACAAAACTTATTAGTCCTTATTTTATTATCTTCTGCTATAATCTAAAAATCATTGTTATTAAAAAACAAGTACTTATATTAGAAAAGGAACTCTATGAAAGAACCTGTTCTTACATGCTATAGCACGAATTTGAACTTGCTGTTATTCCCGATGCAGCATCTTTCCTGTAGACCAACCTTGTACATAAATCCAAGAATTTTTATGCTTGAGACATTTTTTTCTACTATTGGCATTTGTAGTAAGCTGTTATTTCAGCTCTTTAGTTCTTGGTACTGCTCTGAATATTGGTGGAATATTCCTATATACATACATCAGAAGCACTAGGCAGTTGAAAGCTTTTAGGGCTAAGATTCACAAACCAGCTTATTTATTATTAATAGTCTGAGGACACTTTCAAAAAATACTAATAATCTGCCCTTGGGCATCCTTATGATATTCACTTGTAAATTACACAGATTTTTATGCTCTTACTTACTTATCTTTCCTACCAAAGCACTACTTAGCATAACAATCTCTCCTGCATATGTTTTACAAAACACTCTCCTGTCTCTTTCCATGATGCTGGACAATCTGCCTGAAGAAGTCCTTATCTAAATATAATAACAAAATTAATTTGATTCATATTTTTTAAGAGTAGTTAATTTTTTAATATCTTAGTGGATTATGTAATCTAACATTATTTAGCACTTTTTCTTATTGAAGCATATATTTTTAAGCATTTTTGTGTTTGAGGTGTATAAAAAACACCACTGACCAAAGTTCACTCCATGACTCAGTTACCTTTATCTTTTAGATGAACTAATATTAATTGTACTACCATCTTTTTACATCCACATTAATATTCAGACATAGAATGAACAACTGTCTACAGTACAGTTTGTGAGTTGATCTATATCATTTACTTTAGCTGAGCTCTTTTTTTTTGTAAGAAAAGTGTATGTGGTCCCGTATGTGTTTAATGCAATCAGACACTTTTTGAAATTTTTTTGTACTTAATACTATAGGAGGACTGACATAATACAAAATCTAAGTAATATTTTTAGAAATTCCTTACTTTCCTTCATCTCATTTGAAAAGATAAAACACTGGCTAAAAACCTAGGCTTGTTGCATTTAATTTTTTTGTTTTTAAAGATTATACACAAATAGAAAGAGTATCAAAATCTCACTTACTTAGTGCCAAGTATTGGTGAGAAGATGGCAAGCAATTTTTTGTGCTAATGAATAAAGTTTTAAACAGTCTTCCTGTCACATTTATGTCTCAAAAATATTATATTCCGGAATTCATATTACTTTTACTGCCCACTCAACAAGGGATGTATCTCCTTGTTGAACTGAATTGACGAAGTTTAAGACAAAACTGGATTTGTGCTGTGGATTTGTAGTACGTGTTGAAGGACCTTAAGGCTTGCTTTGGGAGATCTTCTTGCTCTGCCACTTCTCTACTTCATGAGAGTGGTGCCTCAGAAGCCACGGCTGGGCATGGGCAGGGCTCAAGGCCTCCATCTGACCCAGTGGTTGTCTCGTGCTCCTCAGCCATCTGCTTCCTTTTCCATCATTGCTCAGTAGTCAGGCCTTTGCTGGTTTAGGAACAGTTTGATATAATGAAAGGCAGTTACCTCATTTCAGGGGAAAACCCTGGGGGTGCTTGAGGCCGGTTTTAGTTCTTGATTTAACTTGGAGCATGCTCATTAGTGATTCTGTTTCTGGGTGGGATTCACAGTCTGAGGGCCTTCTGAGTCCTGTAACGGCCTGCAGTGTGTGGCCAAGGGAATCCCCCGCTCCTCCCTTCGAGCTCAACACATTAATTGAAAAGCTTTCCTCCTCCAGAAGCATTTGTAAGGTTATTGTCCAGTACAGTAGCGTCTATCGTCATGGGAAGGCACATCCTCTGCCCTTCTTTAGTTTTAGTGCCATGGACATTTACAAATATCTGAGAAAAAACATTCTACATGTTCACTATAATAAGTAATCTTTAACTAAGCTGTATAAATGTTTGTGCTGCTGTGTCTCTGATGTTGAATTCAGATTCTGCAGGCTTTTGAACCACTTGCTATTGTCGTGATACTTGAAAATTCTTTTTAGAGCATTCTAATCTATATTTTTCACATAGGCCACTCATATGGTTGCTTTTACTATGAAATTTAAAATAACTGTGCAAATACATATATTTATGAATACAAAATGAAAGGCTAACAGGTATGCAAATATTTCTCTGGGTTTATTGAATATGTTGGTGTGTTCTACAGGCTTGATCAACTTTGTCATTCCTTGTGCATAAATTCCATAGATAGTCTTCTGTGTTCATTTTTAGTGTCAAACCATATTCAAAATTTGGCAGCTGGTGATGTCACAAGGTGTGTTTGTACTGTTACTATTTTCAGTGTGTTAATGCTAAATTTTCTGTAAATCGTCTTTATAAAAATTGTTTACAAGACTAAAACAGTGAAATAAGCACACTAGGTACTTAGGGTGTTTGGGTAGTGCTAATGCAAATTACATGTATATCTAACAGAGGAAATTATTTTCCATATATTGTCCTTGACACTGTTTTTTGGAAATCCTTTGGTTATTGTTCATTATTTTGTGCTAAAAATGTACTGAGCTGAATATGAACCATTAGAGAAAGTGAAAATGCATTCAACAGCTAGTATGATCGCTCAGTATACCCTCAAATGATCTTTGGTGATCAGTTTCATAGGAAGAAAAAGGAGGAATAATAAGAATTTAAAGATCAACAGCTTTCAACCAATTAATCTTTAGTGTTAATTAATGCCACTGTATTGAAAAGCTAAACAGATAGAAACTTGCAGTGTATTAATACATTTCTAAGAGTTGTCGAGGTTTTATTTGTTACTGTTTCATTGATGTAACAGAAGATGGTGTAACTCACTTCAGATTTCATAGGATTTTTTTTGTTAGAAATGATTCTTTGTTTATTTGCGACCATTGATAATGGATAGTTGTTTATTTGGGTGTGATGCATGTATTTAAATAGATTCTCACACTTTAGTTGATAGTGGAATGTCAGTACCTTATTGTTATTTAAATCAAAATTAGATTATTAACCATGATTAAAGATGATTTCTAAATAATACAATATTTATGGCTTTTTCTCTAATATGTTGGATTTTTTAAATGAGACCAGAACTATCTTCCAAAGGAAACAGTTATTCTAGTTTTATAGATTGTATATTGTCTAGTAGTTAGACATTGGAAATACCACAATTCATTATTTCAGTATCTGAGTCACTTAGACATGAGTGCATTTCTGTTTGTTGGTAAACACAGGCTTCATGCTTCTATTATGGCCCAGCACAAATCTTTTTTAGATGAAAAATGATGGCCAAATTTTTATCTGGGAGAAATTTATGACCCTGAGATTAGCTGAATTGGTCAGAGCATGGTGGTAATAACACCAGGTGTATGGGTTCAATCTCTTTATGGGTCATTCACTTAAGAGTTGAACTTGATGATCCCTGTGAGTCCCTTCCAACTCAGAATATTCTGTGATCTGGAAATATTTATGTTTTATTAAACTTTACCAAGTTAGGTAAGAGTCACTTCAAAACAAAACAAAAAAATGCTCTCAAAAAGACTTCACATACTTGGGTGACCAAATAGGCCCTGCTTCCATTTTTATATTGCTTGTCTCCTTACACTCAGAGTTTGAGTTCGTGACTGAATGAAGTCTCTTGCAGAAATAAATTTGCAGTTAGAGGAGATAGAGTGACCGTTCTGTGCATGAAGCATACGGTGCTTGATTCTGGTGTCTGTACTAATTTCTGGGATAAAGTTCCTGCCTGTTTTCTTTCTGTAGTAGCTGCTTGATAAAAAAGATTTTTGTTAATTTGCATTAAAAGGAAAAAAATTCTTCCCCACAGTAGATAGGATCTGAAGAACTCAGCCCGAATTGTTACAATCTGTGCCTTTTTTGTGCACAGCTTTTTCTGGAAATCCCAACAAAAGTAAAGGAAATTCTGAAATCTTAGCACTTTTTAAATTGTAGGGACATAAGAGTCTTAATATAACCTCTACATTGACAAGTTGGTTTCTTATTTTTCAAATGCAAATAGGGGCCTTTGCGTGTGCTGAATGTGCCCTTTATTGTATTGAGGCATAGAAAATACACATCGTAGTTCAGTCACTTCTGTAGACCTGCCAAGAATGGAATATGTTTAATCAGCCTTGGAGGGTGAATAATCCTAGGTACAAGTGTGGCATTCAGTGTTCATTCAGAAGGATGTAGAAAATGCAAACAAAATGTTTAGTTAAAGGAGAGTTGAGTGAATTGCCACTGTGGCAGGAGATGGTAGTTGTTTTTTACCTGAAGCACTCTCATTGTCTTTAATTTTTCACTTGTTAATAACAAAAACATAAATCATGCACACCACAATAGATCATTGGAAGGAAGCAGTGTGGTGGTCTGCTGAGGGTGAGACTTTTGGGCTCTGGCTATTGGTGTCCTGGCTGAGTTCATTCTTCTCTAATATCATATTGGAATAGTGAAATGTAGCACTAAAAGGACTGTGAAAGTGCTCAGTACTGTAAATTACTGTAGGGAAGCCATACTGTGTTCTTACTGGCAAACGTTCAGGCTGTTTCTGGAAGCTACAGAAATCTTCATTCCTAAGCACTTGCAACTTGTGTGGCGTACCCAATTTCATTTCTTTTCCAGCATTTTGAAAAGGATGTGTAGCAACTAATAGAGCAGATGAAATAATGCAGATTTTGTTTTGCATTATTGGCACAAATCCAGGAATATATCAATGATCACAAGAAAGTGGAAATTTTTTATCAGATAACTTCTTACTCACATTGAACCATTTTCTTTAGATTTTTTCCCTGCAGGATTATGCTGGTAAGGATGTATTGTGTCCTACATACTGTTTTCTGAAATGAAATTTTAATAATTTATCAAAAATGAAATGTATCTTGTATAGTGCCTAATATATACTTATTTCAACCTTTCAGATATGAAAAGATCTAGACCAGAAATAGTTTGCTTACATGGTTATATTTTACTTAGATGTTGGAAAAGAGCTTTGAAGGCAATTTGATTGCATTTTTGTTGCCAATGTGAAGAGCAGCCTGACTTTGTTTCCTTTGGTTCTTAAAGAAAAAATGCTTCTGCTTGTGTAACACCCCTTCTAAAACTCCATGTAGTAGGACCTGCCATGCAGTAGGTGTTTCTAATAAGCATGCAGTAGTAGAAGGGTCAGGGACTATCCAGTGAATAAAAGTCAAAACTCAAAATGAGGTGCCTTTCCTGTTTAGCACTGGGCAGTGATAGATACTGATAATGTTTGATTAATGAGCAGCAGACTTGCACTGGGTGAAAACATCTGTAAGAAATGATTTATTATTTCAAAGGTATTGGAAGCTTACTGTATCTTGTAGATTCAACTATGTGTGCCTGAATAAAATAAATGAGATGCAACATGTGAAAAATGAAAACACATTACTTGTAAAGGATATGTCACAAGCAGGGTATTTTTGTTCAAGTACACTTTGTCACTTTGGGGATTTTTAATGTTGGTATGAATACAAATCATTTAACTGGCTCATAAAATCAACCTAGTTGGAATTCTTGTATCTATCATTGAGACAGAAATGAGGGTTAAACTTAATATGCTGGAACATCCCCCAAACTTTTGCATTTGGCATCTTACACAGCTGTTCCATCTGTACATGTGAACAGAAAGAATTCTCTTAGCAATATAATAGGAGTAAAAAAATGTATTGATGCAGTTGTAACATTGAAATAAGGAAAATTAATTCATTTGTAGTGTCATTAAAAAGTAGTATCAATAAAGTTGGTTAAATTTGCTGTAAATATGTCTATGAGCAAGTCTGATTCTCTTCTCCCTACTCAAGCTGTGCGTTTGAAAATGAACAGTGACTCGTGGACGGAGATTTTACTTTTGTGTACTTGCAATTTAGTCTTGTAGTTGCTGGATAGTCTTTTAGCCTGCCTTCGGTTTCTAACGTGACCTTATTCTGTGCTACGTGTCCGTGGCTGTCGATCTGGTGTCATCCCTTGGTTCTGTTCAGAGCTGCCATGGAGCTGGGAGCATGGAGAGCTAATGATGGTGCTACTCACCTCCATCAAACTGCCGGCTGTGTTCAGACAAGCTACAGGGCTCTGACTCCAGGATTAGAGAAAACTGCCTTTTCTCTAGTTTTGGAAATAGGAAGGGTGGGACAGTGGAAATGTAGTCTGCTCTCCCAGTTTCTCCTCTTATGCTGGGTCAGTGACCGTGGAACACTTCTCTGTAGTGGGTAATGTTTGGAAATTCTGATATACGCTGTTCCATAAATCTACACCTATTATGTGTACATATCTTATCCACTTCCTCACTTTTCTGTTCTGTTGAATTCAGTAGAAAGCTGACATATTTTTCTTCTTGGGATTTATCACTGATTATTTATATGTGTATAAACACCAGTCAAAAAAAGACATGTTTTTATGTTTTGTAAAGAAAGTATAACCTGATAAAGGTCTTTATTAAGGTGCGCCAATTTTTGGTAAAATTGGATGATGCACTGTAATGTCCCTAGAGCCTAAACTCACACTGATTTGTCTGTGCAATTTAGTACTGAATGGCAAAACCAAAGTATTTAGTTACTTTATTTATTCTTTATCAAAAGTTTTGTGTAAGATCTTTTTTGTTAGGTTCTATTCATAGCATTTGATCTGTTCTTCATCTTGTTTTGATCTTACAGGGTCTAATATAGTGGGAGTTAAAGAGTAGGAAAAAAGCATCTTTATCTTCAATTATTTTTTCATATTATATCTGAAATAGAAAGAAAAGGAAATTAATCTTGTCCTCGGACCGTGCCTCCAGACAGTTCTTTAGGGTCCTTTAGTAATGTCATAGCTTTGAGTTAGAAGGTTGTCTTGTTCATGGAAGGGTTGGCTCATCCTCTCATCACACCCTAGAAGCTACTTTTCTAAGATGTACTAGACAGTTAAAGCTATTATGAAAGTGGAGGGCATCTGGTTTTACCAGCGCTGGATTTCATAAAAGAGAGCTCCAGCAGTGCCAGCAACTTGCTCGCTTCCAATGTGGAAGCCACAAACTGACTACATTAAAGGAGTGACCTCTCAGCCTATGAACTGAGTGGAGTTAGAGCAGCTTGCCAACTGTGAGGTCTTGCTAGTACCTCTGCAGCAGGTGTTGGCCTGGAGAACATACGGATTGACAGCTGGATACTAAGTCCTCGGAGCACTCTCAGGATCCTGACCCATGTATATCTACAGAGGGAGAGGGGAAAAAACTCCTAAACCCAAAGCAATCAAAGCTAAAGAAGTAGATAACTAGAATTTATAGTGATGCTACATGGACATTGCAATAATTTAGTCTAGCAGCCAAATTGAAACTTCAGAAGCAAAAGCGGTCAAAAGCATGTTAATGTGATTTCTACACTGAAGGATTCTGAACTGAAGAATCTGGATCCAGATTCTTTGGTCAGGCAGCTAAGTCTATAAGCTATGAGGCACAGAAGAAGTCAGATCTGGTGCAGGACTATTTGCAGGCTTCTTCTGTAAAAAGTATGCAGAAAGCCAAGCATGGTTTTTCCCCTTCCCTTGTTGTCCACCAATTGTACAAGAAAATG